>VSMD01083686.1:0-28614 GCA_008750895.1 Mirza zaza | reverse complement strand
GGACGCCGGTGCCACCGAGCCTCTCCGCGGGCGGCCCAGGCGGGAGGACCCTGCGCGGCGGCGGGATGGCGGCGGCCGCGCGCGCTCGGGGCTGGGCACCGCGGCCCGTCCCGCAGCCACCGCCACCGCCACCGCCACCGCCGCCGCCGCGGCTGCTGCTGCTGCTGCTGCTGCTACCCGCCTGGCGTGCGACCGCTCGGGACCCCGGGGCCGCGGCCGGGCTCAGCCTGCACCCTCCCTACTTCAACCTGGCCCAGGCGGCGAGGATTTGGGCCACCGCCACCTGCGGGGAGCGCGGGCCGGGCGGCGGGCGGCCCCGGCCCGAGCTCTACTGCAAGTTAGTGGGGGGCCCCATGGCCCCGGGCAGCGGCCACGCCATCCAGGTGAGTCCTTGGAGAGAGCAGGGTGGGGGCGCCGACTCCTTCCCGCGCGGGCCAGCCACCCGGGGCCGTGGCAGCGGGGCCTTTCCCCACGCGCGCCAGTGGCGGCCCCCAGCCCCGCGCGGCCCGGCGACCCGGGGAGCGACCCTGGGGGACGGAGCGCCGCCCTGGCACCGCGCCGCGCGAGGCGGGCCCGGGCGCAGCGCGCGAGCTGAATGCAGGCTGTGTCAGGTTCGGGCACGCAGAGGAGCAAGTGCTAAGCTGCGCTCCCGGGACGCGTGCTGCCCGCTCGTCCCTCGGGTCCCGTCCGGCTAGGCCGCGAGTCCACCCAGGCTTCAGGGTCGCCCCTGCCAGACCTTTCATCTCCCCGACCTTATTCGGAGAAGTTGGTGGCAGTTACCTTCTGTGGTGTACTGTAAGAGAGAACTTTGAGGTTTTAACAGTAGTATCACTCCGGTGTCACCGAGAAGATTCGCTTTACCCCATGGCATGAAGTGCCATCACCCAGTCGTGGGGACGAATGAGACCTTAATGGGACACAGATACAAATGGCTTTCTGAGATCCGAGTCTCACCGCCCTGGCAGCCTAAGCAGCACCTCGCGGTGGGCAGGGCGCTAACGCACCCCCACACCTGCCCTGGGAGGTGCTCAGGGCAGGAGGTTAAGAAACGTGTCTACTTCCTTAGGTGCGATCCTCTACGCTAAACCATAATTGCCTCCCTCTTCTGGAAAGTATTGCTGATGAATAATAGGAAGTGTTGCCGGAAGAGGGAGTAATTTTGGAGTTTTGGCTCCAAAAGTGCAAGATTATCATTGGGCGTCTAGGTTAGTGTTTTAGAAACTCTTATGACCGTGTACTTCCATAAATGACAAGTTGTTGAACATGTAGTGCCATATATGCTTATTTATTTATAAATTATATGCATGTGTTGCCACATTCATATATCGTGCATATTATAAACGTGCAAAAAGAAATTTAAAAGATAAAATAACATTGATGAAAATACTTTTAATTTTCCTTACCAGCCTCCAAATAATTTTGCTTTCTGTATTTTGCGATTGTGTATAACTATTTATTTATAAATCTACAATATACAATTGTAATTGTGTGGATAATTATTTTTAACAAGTTTAGTTTAGCACTTATGATACAACAAAGTTGATTTTATATTAATACTTGATTTTAGTATTGCTGTTATGGCTGAAAAGATAACCTCAAAAATATGTAGATTGAAATGGAAGCACTGCATTGACTACTGAGTTCCAGAACCAGCTGCATAATTTATGGAGTACAGTGCAAAATGGAAATGCGGAGCCCTTGTTCAAAAATTATTAAAAATTTCAAGATGGCACCAGCAAAGCTTTAAACTAAATGAGGGGCACTTCTAAGTGTGGGGTCCTGTGTGACTGCACAGGTCTCATGCTGTCTGAGCTCACTAGGTCACGGTACTCACATCTCTGTTCCATCTCTCAATTATTCTAAAATTTTTAGAAGTGGAAACTTGGCCAGTAATTGTTCACTTTTCAAGTTGTATTCAGCACTTCCTAGTAGGAAGGTGTTACATTTTTAATGTTTTAAACAATAGATTCAATACTCATTTCAAGTCTTCTTTTGAAAAATATTAAAATGTCTTAGAAAATTCAGTTTCCATGTTTTTAAAATGTGCAAATATGAGTATTTTTAGAGTTACATATTTCTAACTCTTCAGCAACATGATGGAAACATTTCCAAACATGTATTTTTCAAAACACCCTTTTTCAGTATTTACTTTTACACACATTGTTAAAACACCTTTACTTTGATAGGACAGAGTAAGCGCCTTTATTGTTCTGTAAATATCTATCAGGTAGTATATTACTGGTGACCACTCGTCATCCTAGCAAAAGTGAGCAAATTTTGGAATTTTTGTGGAAAAAAAACCCCATGTAAGTAATCTTTAAGTTTAAAAGGTCTTTTAAGTATTTTACCGTGAAATAACGGTGAGCCCTGGGTGGTCAAAAGAATTTCATGGTCTCTTCCCATTTCGATATAGAGTTGTGACTTTTCTTCTATTTAGGATCATAGAATCCACATGTCCACTTAACCTGGCACTTGTAAACTGCCATGTGTCATGGTGAGATGATAGCCTGGTGGCACCTCCCTTGGATAGACACTCCAGCAGGGGTGGGGAATCTGCGGCCTTCTGATTTCAAGGTTGTTCTTTTGTAAGCACCAAAGGAGGCAAGAAAAGCTTCATCTTTCTCTGCTGCACCCCTTTTAATAAAAGGATTTGTTCTGTAAAATTTGGATTCTGGCAAAAGGCCACGCTCAAGGATCCAGAAGGCCACATGTGACCCCAAGGCCAAAGGGTCCTCACCCCTTCTTGGAGACTTGTTACCAGCTGATTTGTGGACTGGGCGAAAGCCCCTAAGTCAATTTGTGTAATAAATATTAGCAACATGGAATTTCTTCATTTTTAAAGCAAAATAAGGAAGATAGAAGCTTTAGTATTTCCTTCTTACACTTCACTCCATTGCCCGGCACACCCAGCTTTGGAGAGAACTGCTCTAATTATGGTAGAGTTGAAGGGAGATATCAAAAAGGTCTTCAGCTGTCTCCTCTCCCCTAAATGTGTCCAGGGAGACACGACCCTCCTCAACCCTCCTCAATTTTTATTGAGTGTTCATAGGTTGACACTACTGTTCTGGAGGCCCAGAAAAATCATGTTTCCTGTTCTGAGTTTCTAGTGCAGGTCATTAAGCACAGGCTCCCAGTCCTCAATGGAGTAGGAAGTAACTTTAAGGAGTCACTCAGCAGATTGTTTCTCTAGGCCAAGGTTTAGCCTGCAGAAAGAGACTGCTATCTGGTATTAGGTCTTATTCTCCCCTCAAAATATGAGGTGAACAAAAGGTACTGAATGGTACTGTCTGCTTTCACAGCTGAGAGCTGGGGAAGGTGTACTGATTGCTGATGTGAGAGAATCATGTCAGGGATGGGAAGGGGAAACTGAGTTCCAGACGCTGGAATATTAGACACCAATTCTAGCTCAGCTTTGGCAGCAGCTTGCACACATTTGCCTTTCAGAAGAGTGAGAGGTGGTGAGTGATGGATGGAGGAAGGAAGAGAGATTATGATTAATCATTTGCTTATATTTGAGTTATGATTATCTTGAATCTCTCCATGTATAGCACATGATAGGAAATAGAAAAGAGTTAACTAAAATAGTTCTCTTCCTTTGAAATTTCTAGAAATAAGACTTTGGGGCCAGCCAGGACTTAGAATTTTAGGCCAAGAGGATTTTGCAAAAAGAATAAATCAATAAAGGTCATCTTAGAATAAAACCTGGTTTTATGGTAGTTATTTGTTTTGTTTTGTTTTTGAAATCTGTAACAACAATGGTGGGGGGGCCAAAGGCATTATTTGAAACCTTAAAATTTGTACCCCCATAATATGCTGAAATTAAAAAAAAACCAGTGGTGGTATTAGAATTGTAGCATGTGTCAAAGGCAAGACATTTAGAAAGTGTGAATTTTGTTTGTTGTGTGAAAATGTTCAGTGTAGTTTCTCTGGACTTAAGATTCACTTAAACAAATGTTTTTATACTTATTACTGCTCAGACATTAAGTTTGTTGGTGTCTGAGGGTTCTGTGATTCAGGGATCCTGTCGGTGTTGTTCACAGTTGTATCCTCAGTGCTTAGCACAAAACCTGGAACAGTGTAGGTGCTCAGGAAATGTTGAATGAGTGGATGGTGGAGTGAAGATATGGTTAAAGGTTGTAAAGCAGTTAATGTTCAGGGTAAACTTGAGAAATGTACCAATTAATTCTATTCTATTGAAAAGTAATTACAACAATTACAATATGTCACACTTTGTGCTTTCATTTTCAATGCTTACTTACCTATGGAATCTAAAGATCTTATTACTTATTAAGACATAGGACAGAAGTAATGATAAAATGGAAATGAAAGGCTGTCTTGAAAATATAATCTAGTTTAGCTTAGGATAAATGCTATATTCATAAGGGATGAAATACACACATTCACCAAATATGTGATCTCGATTTTGTACAATGACAGTTCAACACCTCTTTTACACATTCCTTCATTTATGTATAGGAAAGTGTGTTTAATCTGAATGATATTAATAGAGAAATGCACACACATGAGTGAAAGTGTTTGCTATAAGCCACAAAGCAGTTTTAGTTGCGTGTTTGTGTACCTTGGACTAATGGCCATAAACAGGAAACTCAACTTCATAAGGCTCTGTTTATAGAACTATTGTGAAGGAAAATCATTTGTTAGCTTCAATGAGGGCCTTTTCCTTTGTGAAACTGAGGTGAAAATCCCAAGTGAGAGCTGGGAAATCTAAGAATCTAGTATGTCCATTGATATATTTTTGATGATTATTAATGATAAGTTATTTTGAGACTTCAGACAAATGACTACAGTCGGCAATTTAGGGGTGAAAGAATCTTTTGAAAAGTGACTTTCCTCGGGCTGGGTGTAGCACTTTTGAAGGCCGAGGTGGGAGAACCACTTGAAATCAGGAGTTCGAGACCAGCCTGGGCAGCATAGTGAAATCTTGTCTCAACAAAAAATAAAAAAATTAGCCAGGCATGGTGGCACTCACCTCTAGTCCCAGATACTCGAGGGTCTGAGGCAGTAGGGTGGGCTGAGCCAAGGAGTTTGAGGCTGCAGAGAGCTATGATCATGCCACTACACTCCATCCTGGGCAGCAGAACAAGACCCTGTTTCAAAAAAAAAAAAAAAAAAAAAGATTTTGCTAATAGTTTTTCCATGTTTGTGGACATTAGCCAAAGTTCAGTAATAGAAGCTTATGTACAAAACATTTGGAGAAGACAAACAAAAGTGTTTTCCTTTGGAGAGCCAAGTTCACCCACTAGCTAAGAAGCAGAGTTCCATACATCAGACTTTAAGAAATTTAAATTTGTTCCTCAATACATCACAGATTACTAGAGCTCATAGAGTTTTAGGGTTGCTGGTGAACTGTTGGAACTGCAAATGTTCAATCTTTGAATTAAAAGATTTTGCTTTATGAATTACTATTGTCATTGAGGATCTGGATCATTTAATCTGACAGAAAGAAAAGTACTGGCAGAGAGAAAGGAGAGTGTAAAATGTTATCATTAATTCCAGCTCTTTACTTGTAAGAAGACTGTATTTAAACCATTCCAGAAAGATATCTCTGTGTTGCAGATTTTTAGTGTACATAATGTGAAAACTACATGTTTTATTCATATCTTTTACCCAAACTATCAAAGCATGTGAGTCAATTTTCTTATTGAGGTATAACTTAAATTTTTTTTAGCATTTCTTTTTTTTATTTCAGCATATTACAGGGGTATAAATGTTTAGGTTACATATATTGCCCTTGGCCCACCCGAGGCAGAGCTTCAAGCGTGTACATCCCCCAGATGGTGCACATTGCACCCATTAGATGTGTATATACCCATCCTCTCCTCTCCCCTCCTATCTGCCCAACACCCGATGAATGTTATTATATGCACTTAAGTGTTGATCAGGTAACGCAAATTTGATGGTAAGTCCATGTGGTGTTTGCTTTTCCATTCTTGGGATATTTCACTTAGTAGGATGGGTTCCAGTTCTATCCAGGATAATATAAGAGGTGCTATATCACCACTGTTTTTTGTAGTTGGGTAAAACTCCATGGTATACATATATCACATTTTATTAATCCACTCATGTATTGATGGGCACTTGGGTTGTTTCCACATCTTTGCAATTGTGAATTGTGCTGCTATAAACATTCTAGTGCAGTTGTCTTTTTTATAGAATGTCTTTTGTTCTTTTGTGTAGATGCCCGGTAGTAGGATTGCTGGATCAAATGGTAGATCCACTTATATCTCTTTGAGGTATCTCCATATTGCTTTCCACAAAGGTTGTACTAGTTTGCAGTCCCACCAGCAGTGTATGAGTGCTCCTGTCTCTCCGCATCCTCGCCAACCTTTATTGTTTTGGGACTTTTTGATAAAGGCCATTCTCACTGGAGATAAGTGACATCTCATTGTGGTTTTGATTTGCATTTCCCTGATGATTAGAGATGTTGAGCATTTTTTCATATATTTGTTAGCCATTAGTCCATCTTCTTTTGAAACGTTTCTGTTCATGTCCTTTGCCCACTTTTTGATAGGGTTGTTTGACATAACTTAAAAATTAACACCATAAAATATATTCATTGTATTAATTCAAAGAATTTTAGCAAATTTATAGATTTGAGCAGGTATCACTAGAATCCAATTTTAGAACATTTCCTTTAGCCCCAAAACTTCTCTCATGCCTGTTGTACTCACTCCTGAAATCCGTTGCCATCCCCAGGCAACCAGTGGTCTGCTTTTGTTGCTATAGATTTGCCTTTTCTGGAAATCTCCTATAAATGGAATCATGTGATATGTGGTCTTTTGTGTCTGGCTTCTTTTATTAGCATAATGTTTTTAAGGCTTGTTCTTATTGTTGCATGATTCAGTAGTTCATTTTTTTTTATTACTGAGTACTATTCTATTGTATATACATACATCATTTTCTTTATCCATTCATTAGGTTATTGTTTCTAGTTTTTGGCTGTAATAAATAATGCTGCTATGATTCACATGTGAGTCTTTGTGTGGACATATGTTTTTGTTTCCTTGGGTGGATTCCTAGGAGTGGAATTAGTAGATTGTATAGTAAGTTTAAACGTTTAAGAAACTGCCCATTATAATATGGAGTATTGAAGTCCTGTCTGTTTCTACCTTTAATTCTTTTTTTTTTTTTTTGAGACAGAGTCTCACTTTGTTGCGCAGGCTAGAGTGAGTGCCGTGGCGTCAGCCTAGCTCACAGCAACCTCACACTCCTGGGCTCAAGCAATCCTGCTGCCTCAGCCTCCCGAGTAGCTGGGACTACAGGCATGCGCCACCATGCCCGGCTAATTTTTTCTATATATATTAGTTGGCCAATTAATTTCTTTCTATTTATGGTAGAGACAGGGTCTCGCTCTTGCTCAGGCTGGTTTCGAACTCCTGACCTCGAGCAATCCACCCGCCTCGGCCTCCCAGAGTGCTAGGATTACAGGCGTGAGCCACCACGCCCGGCTCTACCTTTAATTCTTTCCATTTTTGCTTCATATATATTTGGGACTCTGTTGTTTGGTGCATGTATGTTTACAATTATTATATCTTCTTGCTAGGTTGATCTCATTGTCAATATGTAATGTTTTTCTTTGTCTCTTGTAAATGTTTTTGATTTGAAATCCATTTTATATGATATTAGTATAGACACCCTAGCTCTCTTTTGGTTACTATATGCATGAAATATCTTTTTCCATTCTTTCACTTTCAGTCTTTTTGTGTCTTTGAATCCAAAATGAGTCTCTTGTGGACAGCATATATTTGGATCATGTCTTTAAAAAAATCCATTCTGTAATCTCTGCCTTTCAGGTGGTGATTTTTAGAAAGTGATTACTGAGAAGGAAGGACTTCTGTCATTTTGCTATTTGTTTTCCATATGTCTTATTTTTTTGTTTACTCAATTCTTCTATTACTGCCTTATTTTGTGGTTTAATTGATTTTTCTAGTGTACTATTTTGATTCCCTCCTCATTTCCTCTGTATATTTTTTAGTTTCTATTTAGTGATTATTCTGGGGATTCCAATTAGCATCCTAAATTTATAACAATCCAGTTTGAATTGATAACAGCTTAACTTCAATAGCATTCTAAATTCTGCTGTTATACAACTGTTCTTCGTCTTTATGTTATTATTGTTGCAAATTACATCTTTATATGTTGTTGTCCATTATCATAAATTTATAATTATTGTTATATGCATGTCTTTTAAATCATGTAAAAAAAAGAGTTGCAAACCAAAAATATAATAATACTGGCTTTTATATTTACCTATGCAGTTACCTGTACTGGTGTTCTTTATTTCTTACTATGTCTTTGATTTACTGTCTAGTGTTCTTTCATTTCAGCCTAAAAGATTCCTTTTAGCATTTCTCGTAGTGCAGTTCTACCAGCAATGAATTTCCCCAGCTTTAGTTTATTTGGGAATGTCTTAATTTCTCTCTAACTTTTGAAGGATAGTTTTACTGGGGATAGAATTCTTGACTGACAGTTTTTTTTTTTTTTTTTGAGTACTTTAAATGTCATATCATAGCTTTCTGGCCTCCATGGTTTTTAATGAAAAATAAGCCATCAGTTTTTTTGTGGATTCCTAGTATGTGATGAATTGCTTCTTTCTTACTGCTTTCAATAGTCTCTCTGTCTTTTGATAGTTTGATTATAGTGTGTCTTTGTGTAGATCTCTTTGAGTTATACTACTTAGATTTTGTTGAGCTACTTGGATAGGTTTATGTCTTTCATCAATTTGGGAGTTTTCAGCCATTGTTTCTTCACATATCCTTTCTTTCCTTTCTCTCTCTCCTCTCCTTCTGAGACTCCCATATGTGTACATTGGTCTGCTTGATGACATCCCACAGACCTCTTAGGCTCTGTGTATTTTTCTTTATTCTTTTTTTTCTGGTCTTCAGAGTGGATAATTTCAGTTGACCTATTTTCAAATTCTCTGATTATAAGTTGTTGTAGGTTTTTGAATAGAGTCCAGAGTTCTGAAAAAGTTGATTCTGACAGGTTTTTTTTCCAGCTTACTTGTTAATTAAGTGTAGGGATACATCCTTTGAGCTCCCTATTCCACCATTTTTTTGACATCCCCACTTTTTTTTTTTTTTTTAGTGCTTCCTTACTTTCTGGGAATTTTAATTTTTTCTGTCCCAGCCCTGGAATCAACTAATTCCTCAAGGAATTTTGCTTTCTTTTATTGAATGTGGTGTTTGGAAACCAAGATATGGATAGATTGGTGGGTGAGCTCATTGTTATTATTGTGGCATCATTGCTTCCAGACCCTTTCAGTGGACAGAGCTAGGAATTACATGTATGTCTACTAACTCCTATGTACATGCACATCTATATTAGAAGTGCAGTTGATTTTTGCATATTGATCTTTTACCCTGTGACCTTGCTGTAGTTTTTTTTATAGACTCTGTAGGATTTTCTACACATGTGATTACATGTTTTACTTTTTCCTTTCCAATCTGTATGCCTTTAATTTATTTTTCTTTTAACTCATTCATTCATTCACAAATACTTATTAATTGGCTGCTACATGCCAGGTACCATGCTAGATGTTGAGGATGTGAAGAGGGTCCAGACACAATCCTCTTTGTAGATGATTATTAGATTTTTTAATCCCTAATTATCTTAAAAGATCAGGGAAACTCCTATGATGGAAAATTTAGTATTACCTCTTTATATGTATTATCAGACCATTTTCACTTAGTGGTGAAGAACTCTATCTGCCTCTGCAAACGTAGGCCTGAGTTTAAATTCTAACACTGTCTGTTCTCTGACCTTGACAAATTTTATAACCTCGGTTTTCCCATATATAAAATGGAATTAATAATAGTACCTATCTTATGGTTTTACTGAGAGGATAAAAAGTACTTAGTACATTTCTTGGGTCATAGTTAGTGTTCACAAATATTGAGTTTTTTCATGAAGTGAAAAAATTCTTAGATAAGACTTCTAGGCTGGGCACGGTGGCTCATGCCAATAATTACAGCAGGAAGCTTGAGGTGAGAGGATAGCTTGAGGTCAGGAGTTTAAGACCAGGCTGGGCAAGATAGTGAGATCCTGTCTCTACAAAAGGTAAAAAAAAAAAAGAAATTATCTGGGCATGGTGGTGGGCATCTGTAGTCTAAGCTACTTGGGAAGCTGGGGCAGGAGGATTGCTTGAGCCCAGGAGTTTGAAGTGACAGTAAGCTGTGATAATGCAACTGCACTCTAGCTGGGGTGACAGAGCGAGACCCTGTCTTAAAAAAAGAAAGGCTTCTAAAGTGGTAAGCCACAAAAATGGTTTGTCAAAATAATCATTTAAAATTGTTGGATAAAATCCTTTTAATAATGAAATGTATGGTGCATTATATACTGAACATATTTGGCATACTAAGTAATCTGTAGGCATAAAGACTTCTATAGGCCGGGAGCGGTGGCTCATGCCTGTAATCCTAGCTCTCTGGGAGGCTGAGGCGGGCAGATTGCTGGAGGTCAGGAGTTCAAAACCAGCCTGAGCAAGAGCGAGACCCTGTCTCTACTATAAATAGAAAGAAATTAATTGGCCAACTAATATATATAGAAAAAATTAGCTGGGCATGGTGGCGCATGCCTGTAGTCCCAGCTACTCAGGAGGCTGAGGCAGAAGGATCGCTTGAGCCCAGGAGTTTGAGATTGCTGTGAGCTAGGCTGATGCCATGGCACTCACTCTAGCCTGGGCAACCAAGTGAGACTCTGTATCAAAAAAAAAAAAAAAAAAAAAAGACTTCTATAGCTTTCTATAGTATAGAAATGTTAAATTATTTTGGTACTATGTTAATAACCAGTTTAGATATTATTTGTTTACATAGGGATACTTTTTTTGCCAGCTAAAATAACATTTTGGGAAGAGAGTATAATTTCTAAGGTCAATTTTGGTGACAATAATAGATTATTCCAGATTATAAATTTGTTTCTGGTTGTGATTTAAGCATTTGTGAAACCTGTGTTAACTCTTGCTCAACATTCTGGAACCATTTGCCTAGTGAGGAAAGGATTTATTAAATGGTACCTCAGTGGTCTAAGTCCATGGTCTAAGTCAATGGCGGTGCCTGTGTTTGTGCTGTATACATGGATTCCTGGCAAGGAGGTGGGTGTGGCCTGAAATCCCCCTTGGGCAGGGCTTCATCTGCTGAGAGGCAGGGAGCCTTTTGCTTATTTGTAAAAAAGAGCTGTTTGGATGAGCTAGCAGGGCACTGATTAGATGGCTCATGCCAGCAGCGTGGAAACTGCCCAGGGGAACACCAGCTCACCGAGTCCCAAGTGTCCTGCCAGTTTCTCAGTGTCACAATCATAGTGTATTTCCTCAGTGGTTTTCTCATCTTAGAAGCTCAGAAAATGCATGTGGAATTAATAAATGAATACTAGCTAGAGGGACATACGGGTCTTAAGTGATTTTTTATGCACATCTTCACTGTGAGAGGTGGAAAAAAGAAGCAATTGCTTCATTGTTCTGAAGTTGCGCCATATGCTGTGCACACTATGTACAGGAGTGACACCAAAGAAGGGGGCCAGCAAGGCGAGAAGGAGGAACAGCCTAGTAAGCAGGGGTCTTGCTCCTCTGCTTACTGCAGGGCATTGATTTCACACACACTTACATAGCACTGACTGGTGCGTGGCACTGTTCTAAAGCACTTTACACGTATTGACTTCTTATCATCATAATAAGTTATGAATTTATGAAGAAGGTACTATTAGCATGCTCCTTTCACAGATGAGGAAACTGAAGCACAGAGAGGTTAGGTGATGTGTGAGCCCTGGGGGCATCATCTGTACAGTGGAGATACCAGTGCCTTTTAGCTCACAAGGTTCTTCTGAGGATTACATGAGGTCAATCATAATGCACCTGGAACATAGTGTTTAATAAATGGTAAGTAACTCTAACTAAATGCTGTTGAGAAACCTATTTCAGTAAAAAAAGTCAAAATAACAAGGCATTTATACAAAGTGATGGTGTGCAGTAGATTCGGAGAATGAGGCATAGTTACCTGGGAAACCTCTTTTTGAGTGGAAAGAAATCATCAGGAAGAAACATAGTGTGGCCAGAAGAATCACATTTTTTCTTTCCTCTCTGATTTAGCCATGAGAAGCAAGAAAGGTTGGTACCTGAGAAATCTCTAAAACCGGTGAGACTCTGTGCAGAGATGGGAGGGCTGAGTGTGAGTGGTGCTTCTTGCCAAGAGCAGGCAGGTGGTCAGAGTTAGGAGCTGAGAACTGGTTCTGGGGAGGCCCTGGGGAATGGAACAAGTAGATTTCCATTAGGGTACAAAAAGCAAGTCTAGAATTAGTTAGGTGCTTTCTAACAGATGAGCTTAGTGACACCGGTATCAGTCTGCAATACCCCTTCCCCAGGCTAAAAATCACTGTCACTAAATGACTAATAAACTTGTAACTAATTAACTTATAGTTTATGTTGTTTTATTTATTTTTTTAAAGAGATAGGTTCTCACTCTCTCTCCCATGCTGGAGTGCAGTGGTGTGATCATAGCTCACTGCAGCCTCCAACTCCTGGCTCAATGGATCTTCCTGCCTCAGCCTCCGGAGTATCTGGGACTACAGGCATGCACCTGGCTGATTGATAAAAAAACTTTTTAGAATTGGGGTCTTACTATGATTCCAGTCTGATCTCAAACTCCTGGCCTCAAGTGATTGGGATTACAGGTGTGAACTACTGCACCTGGCCTCATTTTAATTTAGTAATTAAATCAACAAATACCAAGTGCCTGCCTTGTGCCACATACTGTTCTAGGTTAATGGAAGGGAACAAGGCTGACAAAGTCCCTGCCCTCAGGGCAGTTACAATCCAATAAAGATGTTAATAAGAAAAGCACATGACTAGTGATTCCTGCTGGGAAAAAAGAGAAATCATGTGGGTGGACAGAAACGGATGGTAGAGGGCAGCACTGCTTTAGATGGAATTGTTGGGGAAGCCCTCTCTGGAGAGAGACTTAGGTCTGAGAGAAGTATGTTCCTGGGAGAGGGAAAGGCATGTGCAAAGACCCTGAGGCAGGAACAGCTTTGGCGTGAGTGAGAAACAGCAAGGCTCAGCGTGGGTCCAGTGCAGTGGAGTGAAGGGAAAGTGTGAGGATGTTTGTTTTTGGCATGTTTGTTCGATCAGTCCTGATGGGAATGATCCAGTAGAAGGAAGGGATTGAGATGCAGGTGTGTGTGTGTGTGTGTGTGTGTGTGTGTGTGTGTGTGTTGGGGGGGTGGAGCTTTGGGACACTGCTTCTCCCTAGCAAGGCAGGTGTATGGGCACAGAGGCAGGGAGGTTTGTGGACTAGGAAGATGAACAAGTTAAGCAAATTCATGAGATGAGGAACGAGGAAAATGTGTGGAATTATTTCTAGGAGATTGAAAGAGTGATTATAGTGAAACATTATCAATACTATAAAAACACAGCTCTCGGTTGTCTCTGGATGGAGAAGCCTAAAAAAGCATCTTCCTTTACCTGGTTGTGTCTGACTCACAGGCAGGTGGTGCCCAGCAGGAGAACACACATTCTCTGGCCAAGCCCAAACCTCCAAGGTGCCGGCACACTCAGCTGCTGCACCTGCTGCTGCTAGACTGCTGTCCTCCTCCTCCCTTCCTCCCTTCCCCCTCTCCAGCGCCCCCTCTTGCAGTAATTCTTCTCTGGGTTCTATCTTGGCTCTGTTGCTTAGACAAATTGCTCTCCCTCCTTGTGCCTCTGTCTCCCTATCTATAAAAGGGTCTAATGCTGTGTCCACGTTATAGATTTGCTATGAAAATCAAGAGTTAGTGCATGGTGCCACGTCTGGCACATGCGTATTTCCTTTTTTTAAAACTATCTCAATGTGTTTTTATTGAGTTGTGCACGTAATAAATACTATTACTACTTTTTTTAAAATGAAAAATTTTATTTTCAATTATTATAAGCATATAATAGTTGTGTATCTTTGTATGATACATGGGATGTTTTTATACAGGCATACAGGATGAATTAATCAAATCAGGGTAACTGGGGTATCCATCACCAGAGGCATTTATCATTTCTCTGAGTTAGGAACATTCCAATTCCACTCTTTTAAAGTATACCCTAACTTATTGTTGATTATAGTTACTTTGTTGTGCTATCAAATATCGTTCATTTTGTATTTTTGCACCCATTAATAATCTCACCTTTATCCCTCCCCAATACCCTTCCAGCCTATTGTAACCATCATTCTACTCTCTGTCTCCATAAGAGATCAATTATTTTCAATGCTTAGCTCCCACATATGAGTGAGAACATGCAAGACTTGTCTTTCTGTGCTTGGCTTTTTTACTTAACATAATGTTCTCCAGATCCATCCATATTTTTGCAAATGGCAGGATTTCATTCTTTTTGTGGTTATATAATATTCCAATGTGTATGTGTACCACCACAGTTTCTTTATCCATTCCTCTGTTGATGGAAACTGAAGGTGATTTCATATTTGGCTATTGCAAATAGTGCTGCAATAAACACAGGAATGCAGATATTTTTTGATATACTGAATTCCTCTCCCTTGTATATACACCCAGCAGTGGGATTGCTGGATTATATGGCAGTTCTGTTTTTGGTTTTCTTTAGGAACCTCCATACTGGTCTCTATAGTGGTTGCCCTAATTTACATTCCCACCAATAGTGTACAAGGGTTCCCCTTTCTCCACATTCTTGCCAGCATTCATTATTTAGCACCTACTAATTGTGTGATCAAGAGCTAATTAGTAAAATATACATTTTGAGAGTGAACAATAAATAATTTGAAAGTACACAGTAAAAAACAATTTTATTGTCAAGACAGCATCACAATTATATAGGTTAGTGTCAACATTGATGTTTGGAAGTCTGAAATAACAGATCAAGTTAAAGGTGAATTTCTAGTAGTGAGCTTTGCTCAGGTAATAAAAATGAGTCAGACTTTCTGTTTATTTCTACACTTGTCACTGGAAAAAACCTTGATAGCAAAGAGTGTATAAAAATAACTTATCAAGCCAATAATGCTAGTGATAATGATTTTTCTGGATTAACTATGTGTATAAGCTAAGTTTAGGTTATACTTTTTTTGCCATAAAAAATAAGTTTTAAGAAAGATTCCATAAGCTTAAGTTGAACATTAACAAGCAAAAGTATAACATACACTTACTCTTTGAAAAATAGAAAGAAAAAATTTAGTGCACTTTGAGAGAAGAAATTGATGCCAGCCATCATTGAAGGCTATTTACCACTTATATATTGTGAATATGTTCCAGTTTTAACTTTTCTTTTCACATTTTTTTTTTGAGGCAGTCTCTGTCTGTTGCCCTGTCTAGAGTGCTGTGGCATCAGCCTAGCTCACAGCAACCTCAAAGTCCTGGCCTCAAGCAATCCTCCTGCCTCAGCCTCCCGAGTAGCTGGGACTACAGGCACCCACCACCATGCCAGGCGAATTTTTTTCTATGTATACTTTTAGTTGTCCAGCTAATTTCTTTCTATTTTTTTAGTAGAGACAGGGTCTTGCTCTTGGTCAGGCTGGTCTCGAACTCCTGAGCTCAAACAATCTGCCCATCTCAGCCTCCCAGAGTGCTAGGATTACAGGCGTGAGCCATAGCACCCGACCTCTTTTCACATTTTTAAGGTGTCTTTGATGAAGTAAAAGTCTCAATTTTAATATAGCCAAATTTATTCATCTCTTCTTTTGTAGTCAATGCTTTTTGTATCTGTTTAAGAAATCTTTCCTTGCTATGAGTTCTAAGAGGTATTCACCTTTGTTTTCTACTAAGAGATTTTGAAGCTTTATTTTTTACATTTTAGTCCTTAATTCTTCTGAAGTTGATTTTTGTTTATGACTTGAGTAGGAGTCTGATTTTATTATTTCCCATTGAATACAGAATAACCTTCCTTTTCCCACTGACCTGACATACCACCTCCGTTATGTGCTAAGGCTTCCCAGATGCATGGAGAGTATCTTGGGGATCACTGTTCTGTCCCATAGGTCTATTTGTCTCATCTTGCTCTGACTTCATTACAATAGCTTCATAATTGGCCCTGATTATTTATTTATTTATTTATTTATTTATTTATTTATTTATTTATTTATTGAGATAGAGTCTCCCTGTTTGCCCAGGCTAGAGTACCGTGGCGTCAGCCTAGCTCACAGCAACCTCAAACTCCTGGGCTCAAGCAATCCTCCTGCCTCAGCCTCCCGAGTAGGTGGGATTCCAGGCATGTGCCACCATGCCTGGCTCAGTTTTTATATATATATTTTAGTTGTCCAGCTAATATATTTCTATTTTTAGTAGAGACGGGGTCTAGCTCTTGCTCAGGCTCGTTTCGAACTCCTGACCTTGAGTGATCCTCCCGCCTTGGCCTCTCAGAGTGCTAGGATTACAGGCGTGAGCCACCATGCCCGGCCTGGCCCTGATTTTTTGAAGAGCAAGTTTCCTCCTCTCTGGTCTTCTTATTCACAATATCTTGGCTTTTCTTGGTCCTTTACAGTTCCATATAAATTTTTGAATTATCTTACTATATTTTAAGAAAGTCCTTATTGAGATTTTCATTAGAATAATATTGATTCTATAGATTAATTTAGGGGAGAATTGATAAGTTTTTGATATCTTCTTATCTAAGAAAATAGTGTATCTCTATTTATGTATTATAGATTTTGAAAATTCTCTTAACAAAGTTTAAAATTTTAATTGTTAAATTTCTTTTGAGTTACTTGATGTTCTCTAAGACTGTGGTAAATGGTGTTTTCTCTTTAATTACATTTTCTAGTTGCTTGCTGCTATTGTACAGAAATGCAGTAACTTTTGTATTAATCTCATATCCAGCCACCTTGCTAAACTCTCCCAGTATTTCTAAATTTTTTTAGTGTATTCATTTGGTGTTTTAATGTAAATAATTTTATCATCTACAAATGACAATGGTTTTATTTCCTCTATTCTAAAAGTTATACCTCTGTTTTAAAAAAAATCTTTCTTATTCTGGTCTCTTGCCTGTTTTTTACTTTCAATTCTTATTGAAAACAGTAAGTTGAATCAGAAGTGGCTGAGACAAATACATAAGCCCTTTTATTTCGTGTATTCACACAAAGCAGTAAAGTTAATGTAAGTGTTTCTTAGAAAATGTGGCTACAGAAAAATAAATAAAATAAAAAAAATAAATGTGGCCTGTCCTAGTGACACTCATGGAAAGGAAAGGGCTTCCTCAATGATCTGCAGTCTGAGAAGTTCCATGGGTGCTTTTCTGTTCTGCTGTACAAGTTTTACTTTGAAAACCATTATCAGGTATTGCATTTTTAAAAAGCAGCATTAGGTTGTCTCCTCTCAAAACCTGGTTTCTTAGTGCCAAGACATTACTGTCAGAGATTAGTCATAACCTTGGTCTCCCTGAGAAGGTTCTTCAACTCCAAGTTTACTTATCCATGTAGCATTTTCACTTAGATTTAAATCTCTGCAAAGATCTCACAAAAATGATTTAGAAGGCTTAACATCTTTTAAAAAAAGTCATTCTTCTGCTTTTTTTTAACTTCTAGATCCACAGTCTGATTTCCTGCAAGGTACTGCTAAATTCTTTTTGATTCTTCACACAGGTTGATTTTCAGTAAATATGACATTTGAGATATAGGGTAAAAAATCACTCAAATTTCAAGAATTAAAAAAAAAGAAAAGAGAAGGATTATTTTAATAAAAATATTAGAATAAAAAATTCTCACTCTGACCATTTAAGAGTAACTTAAAGAAAGAAACTAGAATTTGTAAGTATTAATTTTTAAATATATTATTAATTTTTTGGACTAAACTTTTTCTTTCTATTTTTTAAACAGTAAGTGTATGTTATACTTTTGCTTATTAATGTTCAACTTAAGCTTTTGGAATCTTTCTTAGAACTTATTTTTTATGGCAAAAAAGTATCCCCTAAACTTAGCTAACACACATAGAAAAATCTACATCCAGAAAAATCATTATTATTGGCTTGATGAGTTATTTTTATATATTTTTTGCTGTCAAGGTTTTTTCCAGTGACAAGTGTAAAAATAAACAGAAAGTCTGACTCATTTTTATTACCTGAGCAAAGTTCACTACCAGGAATTCACCTTTAACTTATTTATCTATTATGTCAGTCAGACTTCCAAATGTCAATGTTGACACTAACCTATATAATTGTGATGTTGTCTTGACAATAAACTTGTTTTTTAATGTGTACTTTCAAATTATTTATTGTTCACTCTCAAAATGTATATTTTACTAATTAGCCCTTGATCACATAATTAGTAGGTGCTAAAGTTCCTGAGCCTGTGTTCTCACCCAGTCTGCTGAATGGTGTGGACAGTTTTACTGGGGGCTCTACAATGACTAGGGCTTCAGTAGAAATGAGATGATTCTAAATGAAAGAGGGCTTGGAACTATGGTGTTTAGGCTGCCTGTTGAAGGCTACCTTTTAAAACTAACTACGGGAAATAACATCTGTTGGTGAATATCCGTGGATGTCTAATGAACCAGAGTTGCAGCTGCTAGAGTGGGGAAGAGAATCACAGGACAGTGGTTAACATGTCATCCCTGGGGCCTGGACTTAGGTCCCAGTTCTACCACTTACCAGCTGTGGCTTCTTGGAAAAGTTATGTAACCTCTCCACTCTGTTTCCTCATCTGTAAGATAGAGGTGATAATAATCTTAGTATGAGAATATGAAGCTTATGGTGTCCAGTGTATAGTAGATGCTCCATAAGTCTTCATTTAATTATTATTATTATTTTGAAATTGAGAATTACTATCGCAACACAAAAAATACCATCTCCATTCCTCTTGTCTAGACTATGGAGATGGGGATAAATATAAGTCATAAGCCTTCACATTTTAGGAAGATATTTGCTTCTAACCTGACGTAAATTTTCTAAAGTTCAAGAAATAACAATTTAATTCCCTCATCAGATAATTACTCTAGGAAAAAAGATGGGAAATATAAAGACCATCAAAGGGAAAAATACTAATAATAAATGTTTAGATGTCCTACTTTAAAAAGTTAATTGAGCCACTTATTATGATAATAAACTTTACAGAAAGAACCAAAGTTTTGTGCAAAATTTCTGATGGAATTATTACTTTGTTGACTTTCTACTATGTGCTAGCCAATGTGTTGGGCAGAAATGAATAAGAGGAAGAACAGGACACACACATAGTGTCTGACCTCATGACTGATGGGGCTGCACTCACCCAATGTGCTGTTTCTGGGTTATATAAATATTTTTATATAAAGCCCAAAGATAAATGTCTACACAGACATCTCATCATGCATATTAGATATATATCTAATATGCATATTAGATGCATATTAGATGAAAACATTTGGTCACACAATTGGTTACATAACAGGAGCAAATTTATCTTTGAACATTTAAGAATTAACTTCTAAAATGCTGACCAAGGGCAGAGCTACCACTTCGTCACAGCACATTCTGGGGAGGCTACAGGTATAATTTGCTTGTTTGTCCCCCTCCTATGTGGTGGTTATACTCTAAGATAATTTAGTTTGGGAGCAGAGTAGTTCAGAATGTGAAGGCCATCCCTGGCTAAGCATGATCCTTTGACCCAGTTAAAATATATTCAAAATAGAAGGAAGGCCCATGTTCAGCTATTTATTTATTTTACTTTTACTTTTTTCAGAGGCAGTGTCTCTGTTGCTCTGGCTGGAGCTCAGTGGTGCTATCTTGAACTCCTGGGCTCAAGCAATCCTCCTGCTTCAGCCTCCTAAATAGCTGGGACTACAGGCATGCGCCGCCACACCTGGTTAATTTTTCTTATTTTTTTATAGAGATGGAAACTTGCTATATTGTCCAGGCTGATCTCAAACTCCTGGGTTCAAGAGTTCTTCCTGCCTCAGCATCTCAAGGTGCTGAGATTACAGGCCTGAGCCACCACGCCTGGCCTGTTCAACTTTTTAGATGGTAAATAGCTGTAAAATTATGCAGTAACCAAAACGAAACAAAAACCAGAATCAAAAGAATCTGCCTACCAAACAAGAGTTAATTTAGGCTGGGCATGGTGGCTCATGCCTGTAATCCTAGGACTCTGGGAGGCCGAGGTGGGCAGATTGTTTGAGCTTGGGAGTTTGAGACCAGCCTGAGCAAGAGCGAGACCCCTGTCTCTACTAAAAATAAAAAGAAATTAGCTGGACAACTAAAAATATATATAGAAAAAATTAGCTGGGCATGGTGGTGCATGCCTGTAGCCCCAGCTACTCAGGAGGCTGAGGCAGGAGGAACGCTTAAGCCCAAGAGTTTGAGGTTGCTGTGAGTGATGCTGATGCCACGGCACTCTAGCTTGGGCAACAGAGTGACACTCTGTCTCAAAAGAAAAAATAAAGAGTAATTTAGTAAGGAGTTAGAAATTTTGATACCAAACAGATACCACTCCAGGTAAAAATTGGTGCCATTTACCTATTGAATTAATTCCTGACTTCTCACCATGGTGTTCATAGCCAGCCACATCTCCCCATTTGCATGTCAAGGCTGGTCTTTCAACGCTTGTGGCAAACTGGCCCAGCTGGCCTCTGGGCCTTTGCCCATGCTGGGTCTTCCACCTGGAAGGCTTTCCCTGTTTGCAGCTCACTAACAGTTGCCAAAGTCCTGCCCATCCTCACACGCAGCGGAAATGCTGCCTCTTCTGCCCTGGAGCAGCTACCGCCTTTGACCCCAGCATTCCACGTGCTCTGCAGGCGCTTGCTGTGCCCGGCTGCCCTGGTGGTTATTTGTACACTTCATTTCTCCACGGGGGGCTGTGGGCAGGGATCCTCTCCTTACACCAGGGCCTCACACAGACTTGCCCAGAGTAGGATGGCAAGAGTGAAGTGGACACATTACAACAGGCTCTTCCCAAAGTGTTGTATGAAGCAAGAAAAACAAAGCCATGAAAGGTGGAAGATAAATATAATCTATATCCTAGAAACACGGTAAACCGAGGTATAAAACTGACGATATGGTTTAAGATTAAATGAAAAAGAGAAAGCTTTACTGCTGTCTTCAGAATACATTATAATTAAGTTTAACAGCTGACACCACTAAGCTATATAAAGCAGTCTTTGTTGGTTCCCTCTTTTACTAAATTGATAAGAAAAAATTCTGCAAAAATAAAAAAAAGAACCTTGTTTTTCAGGGCCAGTTCTGTGACTATTGCAACTCCGAGGACCCCAGGAAGGCACATCCAGCCACCAGCGCCGTTGATGGATCCGAACGGTGGTGGCAAAGCCCTCCTCTCTCCTCGGGCGCCCAGTACAACGAGGTCAACCTCACCTTGGATCTGGGGCAGGTGGGTCGTTGGAATGGAAACATGAGTTTGGATCACAGTTTCTGTGGCGATTTTTGACATAACAATAATTATTGTAAAAAACAAACTTCAGTTTTAATTCACTAATCATTAAACCTGTGGCCTTAATATTGGCCTACCTTAAAACCCAGAGCAGAGTGCCTGGCTAGCCCAGTCGGTAGAGCATGAGACTCTTAAAACCCAGAAGAGTGCCTAGCACAACGCAGATCACCATTTTTATGTATTAAATGACTTACAAAGGCCAGGCGTGGTGGCTCGAGCCTGCAATCCTAGCACTTCAGAAGGCTGACGTTAGGAGGTGTGATTGGGCCCAGGAATTCAAGACCAGCCTAAGCAACACAGATCCCATCTCTACCAAAAAAAGAAAAAATTACCTGGGTGTGGTGGCGCATGCCTGTAGTCCCAGCTACTTGGGAGGTTGAGGCAGGAGGATCACTTGAGCCCAGGAGTTTGAAGTTGCAGTGAGCTATGATTGTGCCACTGCATTTTAGCTCAGCCAACAGAGCAAGATCCTGTCTCCAAGAAAAAAAAGAGTTTTTAAATAGTTTTATTGGCAAAGATATATTTTTTAAAATTTGAATTTACACACACACACATACACATATATGTACATACATATATATATTTTTTAGAGACAGGGTCTCTTTCTGTCACCCAGAGTGGAGTGCAGTGGCCTGATCATAGCTCACTGTAACCTCAAACTGCTGAGCTTAAGCAATCCTCCTGGCTCAGCCTACCAAGTATCTGGGACTACAGACAGGTACGAACCACCATGCCTGGCTAACTTTTCTTATTTTGTTTGGTAGAAATGGAGTCTTGCTATGTTGCCCAGGCTGGTCTTGAACTCCTGACTTTAAGTGATCCTCCTGCCTCAGCCTCCCAACATGCTGGGATTACAGGTGTGAGCCACTGGGCCCGGCTGGCAAAGATATTTTATTATTATTTTTAATTCTGGTAAAATATATACAGCACAAAATTTATCATCTGAACCATTTTAAGTGTACAGTTCAATGGCATAAAATACACTGACCATCACCATCATTCACTTCCAGAACTCTTTTCATCTTGCAAAACTGACTCTGTGCCCATTAAACTCTATTTCCCTCTGCCCCCAGCTCCTGGCAGTCACCATTCCACTTCTGTCTCTGCGAATTGGCGACTTTAGGACCTTCATATGAGAGGAATCATACAGTGTTTGTCTTTTTATGACTGGCTTTTTTCACTTAGCTTAATGTTTCCAATGTCTTGAAAACGTCACCCTAAGTGAAAGAAGCTAGTCGTAGAAAGAATCTATCATTAGATTCCATTTATATGAAATGTCCAGATACGCAAATCTGTATAGAGAAAGTAGCTTAGTGGCTGTCTGGGGCTGGGGATTTCGGAGGGAATTGGGGAGTGACCACTAATAGGTATGTTTTTTTGGAGAGGGTCATGAAAATGTTCTAAAATTGATTGTGATGATGATTGGACAACTCCGTCAATATACCAAAGACTGTTGACTTGTATGCTTTAGACGGGTGAATTATATGGTATATGAATCATATCTCAATAAAACTGTTAAATAAAAATTCATGGAAAGAGAGCGTGGACATAGAAGGAGGGAGGGAATAACTGTGTCAAATGCTGTTGATAAGCCAAACAAGGTAGGACTGGTAACTGGCCGCTGGATTTGCCAAGGTTGAGGTCTGTGATGACTTTGATAACCTGATTATAGGCATATTAAGAGAGAATGTGAGAGGAATTGAAACATCTAATACAGAAATATGTTTTGCTGCAGTGGGGAGAAAAGAAATGGGGGAAGAGTCATTGAAAAATCAGGTCAAGAGAAGACTTGTTTGTTTATGATGGGGGACAGAGCAACATGCTTGTGTGCAGATGGTAATTTGAACAGGAGGAAAGACTGATGCTGTTATTTAAGTTTATTAGGTGCTGTCAAGACTAAAACTTAATTTTTATACTATTCGTTTTGCTGGCTACAGTTGTATAGAGTGCAGTTTATATAAGAAATACTGCTTGAACGAAATAAAAAAGGGAACTACATCCCACAGTTTGGAAATTGAATGATACTGATATTTCTTTGAATGTGTTATTTTCATTGTGAGTGGGCATAATTTTGTGATAAAAGTGCTCTCAACCTCATTGGCCTGTATGTTGTGCCAAATTAGACTGCTCCTGAGAATATTTTGACCGTCTATTTGCATCTGGTGTAATTCACAGAGATGCCTCATGCTTCAAAGACTCTAGAACCCCCATTTCAGCTCTGAATTAGTCTTATCCCTCCGATAGCTAACCTTTAGATTTTGCCTGTAGTGACCAGGATTTACCTATAATATCATTTATTTAACTGAAGATTTTTGTATTTAACAGGGAATTTTGACCCATCCAAATGATCCATACTAAACACATCCATGCCTGCTGGACTTGTTCTTTTCTCCTTAGAACTATTTTTTTTTAAGTACTTTAAAAGCATCCTTTTGATGTACTGAAGAACCCCTAATTAAAACAGTTAAATTAAGAAAACATAACACAGGAACAATTTAGTAATTTGCTGGTGGCTGGCAAACATTAGTCACGGCATACATATTCATGGAGACGCTGTGTCCACCCACCTGCTCTGTGGGGTGGCTGAGAGTATGGGTGTGGGAGGGGCCAGCCTCAGCGTGTGGCTGAGCGCACTGTTCACTAGCCTTGTGGCCATGAGCCACAGACTTAACTGCGCTCTGCCTCAGTTTCCTTGTTTATAAAATGAGATTGTTTTTTTGAGGTTTAAATGAGTTAACTGCTTCACTTTAAACCTCTTAACAGCAGTGGTAATAATTTTTATTTGATAAAATAAAGTGAACTTTGATAAACACTGGTTAAAAAGAACAGACTCATAACTTTTGTGCCTCTAGGAAATACTATATATAATATTGTAGAAAACCCTCCAAAAAGGTCTAGGAAAAGAAAAAGCAATATAAAAATTATGTCAGACTGAATGCATTTCTTTCCTCTTTTATGTTGGAGCGCGTGTGTTTTAATGAGCATGTTTTGTCTTGTAGGATTCATATTTTATGCCCTGTTGGTAAGATTTGTGTTTTCTTCCTTTTGCTGGAATCAACCATGAGAATGTTATTGTGAGATTAGATTTCATAATTTAATAGTAACATTAAAACCTTAGAGGTAAAGAAGTGTGAATTTTGATGCATGGTTGGGAAATAAAATGCAGATCATAAAGTTTTTTCACCTTCTGAGGACTGAAATTAGATTTTGGTGTGCTGTAGTCAATTTGGCAGAGTATGTCGCCATGGGGGGGGGGTTGTTTTCTTTGTCTTCTTTTTGATTAGTTGGTGTTTTTCATTGTTATTGTTCTTGGCCAACACAGTTTGAAAAATGAAAACATTACCTTCAGGGCTTGTCTTGAAGGGCAATTTCCCCCTTGCAAGGTGGCAAATGCAGGACATTTCTGTGACTCACCAGAGGCATCATATTTTCTGGGGTTGTCCCAG
Organism: Mirza zaza; assembly: GCA_008750895.1. Lineage (NCBI taxonomy): Eukaryota > Metazoa > Chordata > Mammalia > Primates > Cheirogaleidae > Mirza > Mirza zaza. The sequence goes on along the minus strand of VSMD01083686.1, from coordinate 3,818 downwards.
TTCATTTGATTCTACATTATGCATCACTTTCAAGCTATAGAATAAGAACACAGTGTCTTATATAGAGCTTTCAAATCATCTGGCCGAGTATCATGAGCTCATTTTTATATTTAAAACACAATGCGGATGTCCAGTTCTTAAAAGGAGAATCTTTGGCATACAGGGACCTTTGCCTTTCCTGGATCCTGGTGGAGTGTGATCTCCAGAGGTGTCCCCCTGTGAGATGGGACGGTATGGCCATGTGATCTACATACAGCCCTGGGATTTCCTACAGAACCCAGGCGAGTCTTGCTCTGGGGACTCCCTATGTTCACCTCCTGCTCCCACCCCAGGGTGAGGTGTAAGGGAGACGTGTGGAGGTTGTGAAGTGCTGGCTCCTGGGTGGGAATGAAGAGGAGAACCAGCACAGGGTTAAGAAGGCACCACACAGAGCAGCCTGACTCACTGTGTTCCAGGGAACCACAGGACAATTCTTCTCATCTTCTCATTTTCAAGTTTTTACGCAACTTGTAATACCCCCAAGAGTATGATTTTAAACCTGTTAGTAGTAAAAATAAACAAAGACAATACAAATTCCCAAAAAACTGCTACAATCTCAAAAGATGCTTGTTTCAGAGGTTGGAGGCAGTGCTGCCCCTGTTTTGCAGGCTTCTGGGGAAAGAGGCCCGTGAGAGCAGAGGGTGACAGCAGAAGAGAACCATGAGACAGACCCTTGGGCCCTGTAGAGGCAGAGGCTGAGATGCTCACAGCTCCCTGGTCCACCTCTGAGTGGTGGGTCTGAAGGACAGTTCCTGGGCCTGTTCCCTTGTCCCATCTCAAGGGCCTGCATCTCACTCTGTGTTTTCTGCCTGGAGGCTAGTTGTAGAGCCATGGCCGTTTTTAACAGCTGTGTCTACAGCAGCCTGAAGTCCAGCATTTAATGCTTTAAGAGGAATGAGAGTTGGTGGAAAAATACCCCATTTCTCTGCCTCTCAGTGGGACAGTTCTTTCTTTCTTTCTTTCTTTCTTTCTTTCTTTCTTTCTTTCTTTCTTTCTTTCTTTCTTTCTTTCTTTCTTTCTTTCTTTCTTTCTTTTTTAGACAGGGTCTTGCTAGATCGCCTGGGCTAGAGTGCAGTGATGTCATCATAGCTCACAGCCACCTCAAACCCCTGGGCTCAAGCGACTCAGCCTTCTGAGTACCTGGGATTACAGGTGCATGCCACCATGCCAAGCTGCAGTCGGACAGTTCTGAAGTGTGTTCTACACAATTCTTCAGTGTTCCTGGTGGGACTTAGCCTCTCTGTTAAGTTGCCCATGAGAATTGGCTTCTGAATACATCAGTCATTGGCTTTTTTCCCTCCCATGTTCCTCTCTCCCCCAATTAGTGCTTCTTGAGTTCAACTCCTAAATAAACTACCTGTACCCAAGTCTTTGCCTCATGGCTTTAGAGAAGACACAGACTGAGACAGAAGAAAAAGAGCCTAGGTGGGTGTGGCGGCATGCACCTGTAGTGTCAGCTACTCAGGAGGCTGAGAGATAGGATGATCATTTGAGCTCAGGAGCTCAAATACAGCCTGGGTAGCATTGTGAGACCCTGTCTCTGAGAAAACAAATAAATAAAATAAATTTTACAAAAGGAAAGTGAGCTGAAACTCTGCCCCTCCAAGTGTTCACTCAAGTAAATGCTATGAAAAATTTATTTCAAATGTAATGAATAGAAAATTCAGAAGTTGTTTCTGAAGTTCCAAGGTTAAGAGTAACAGTGGAAACAACATTATAACTTTTAAGGAAAAAGAGATCACAGGAGAAATTTCCCATTACCCTACCTTTTTTTCATGAACTCACCATAGATAGTAAACTCCCCAGGGGCCAGAGGCAAATACAGAATCCAATCATCTGAGAACGAATTTAATATATAGATGCCTTCTAGAATCATATATATTTTTTCTGATTCTCTTCAACTTTTATGAGGCTTTGATGGACAAATCCAAAACATTCTTTGCAGCCATTTGCAGTCAGAACTTAGGTGCAGAAGGAGGCCTGGGCTAATTTCTGCTTCTTCTTGGGCTTGAGGACTTTGGAGATTAAATAGTTTATAGAGATGTTTGGCTTATGAGGTCACCAAGGAGTCTGACTGAGCTGGGCCCCTGGGTGGATACTGGTCCACAGCCCTGGGGTTGGGGACTGCAGGTTTAGACTATAAGCTTCAGGAAGTCTGGAACTGTGTCTTCTTTTGTTCACTATATGAGGTTTTGCTCCTAACAACTTGCACAGTGTTTAGCATATAGTAGATGTTCAAGAAATATTGGGTGAGTTAATGTGGAATGAACGAAAGATGATTCAGGGTCAGTCTGAATTTTCCCAGGGTTTAGCAGTAATGGAAACATATTACTGTAAGACCAAATCTCTGGATGAGAGTGGAAGAGTTTTAACTCTGTAATTAATTAGAATGGTTGGTTCCATTTATGACACTAGAGTCTCTTTGCAGTATTTTTAAAGTATGTGTAGCTATAACAAAATTAGAAGATACATAAAATTATATTTGGAACAAATTTGCTATTCATACATATGCTATTAATGAACACAGTCATGAGGCTTAACCCTTGAAAGCAAATAATTCATTAGTATGTAGAAAAACAGATGCCAATAAAATTTTCTGGGCTACTTGAGATTCGGTTTTATCCTTTATGGTCCTAGAGTAATCTAAAACGTGTTAATTTGCCTTGGAAGTGCCTTTGAAGTAATTTATACAGTAGGAAGAATCTGGAAATCTGGCATTTTCTTTTTATACATGAAAAACTAAAGGAAGCTGAGTGGATCCTGAACAATACACTGGAATCCCTGAGATATTAGATTTTAGTCCTCTAAACACTACCTCAAACAGCATTGTTGTAAATCAATTCCAAGATCTTTAAACATTGTAGAAAATAATGTCTGGAAAATAATGTCTGAACTAGAAACTGGACTATATATTCCATGGCCATGTATTCTCAAAGGCCAGAAGAGAACAAAGACTAACCTCCCCAAAGCAAGAAGGGAAACATTTTGCCAGCAGATGGCCTTCAGACGTGAGCTGGAACGTTGGCTCTTCCCTGGGTTTCTAGCCTACTGGCCCACCCTGGAAATTTTGGACTTATCAGCTTCCATAATTGCAGAGCCAATTCTGGCTCTCTTTCTCTGTATGTATACACACGTTCTATAGGTTCTGTTACCCTGGAGAACCCGGATTATCACAGTGGCTAAGTACAATGGAAGTTTTTTCTCATTCAGGTAACAGTCCAAAGATAGCCAATCCCGGGCCAGCAACTCCCTTCCAAAATATGGTTCAGGACTTAAACTCTTTCTACATTTTGGCTCCACCACCTTCAACATGTGGTTCCTAAGGTTTCTGAGGGTCATCTCCATTCCAGCAAGTGGGAATGAGAAAAGAACATGGAAGATTATGTGTGGGAGGTTTGCATGGGCAAGATGGGAAGTCGCATATCAGCCTGATAGCTTGAAGTTCATCCTGGTGAGAGACTTTACACTACAGGAATTGGCAAATGTTACAGATCAGGGCTGCTTCTTTCCAAGAGACAGTTTACCAGCATCCTCCCAGTCTCTTCCTCATCCCTCCCCCACTGACTAATCGTTACATCTTACTCCTGACGTCTTCAGAGCCTAGCGCCTCTTCTCTGTTGTTACTGCCTATCCAACTTTGGCCCTTGACAGCTCTTTCTGTGATTAGTCAGCCAGTCTCCTCACTGATTTCCCAGCCTCTCTTCTCAGCTCACCTTGTTCCATAGTTGGCCTGAGAGGAACAGAATCCTTAATGGTGAGATGAGAAAGATTAGAAACAG
>VSMD01083682.1:0-27421 GCA_008750895.1 Mirza zaza | reverse complement strand
TAGCCACAGATGTGGAATGCATTGGCCAGGAAAGAGAAAAGAAGAAAAGCGGAGGGGGGGGGGGGAGGAAAATGAAGAGAACAAGAGAATAGAAACTAGAGAAGGAGAAAGAAGGAAGAGAAGGGGAGGGACGCACAGGAGAAAAAGGACAGGAAGAGGCGCGCCAGCACCTAATGGCCAAGCAGAGAAGGACGATTCTGCAAAGGAAGCAGTGCAAGGAAAAGGGATGGGAAGGGTGTAACACCGCAGGGGCAAGAGCAGGAGGGTGCGGGGGAGGGGAAGCTGTAGGTTGTGTCAATGCTACAAGGAAACACAGGTTGACTTCAGGCTACAGGAGCGCGTGGGATGCCCTCCCCTCCGCCCCTGCACTGCACCCTGGCCTGGGTGTCTGTCTCCTCCAGCTGGGCCACAGTCCTGAGGCAGGGAGCCGAGAGCATGACCACTGGTGACAGCTGAACCCACAGCACACAGCACACTGCTGTCACCAAGTAAGTAGTAAGCAAATGTCTGATGAATGAAAGAACTGGAATAGGAATGTTCCAGCAGCAGAACAGACAGGCAGTGAGGAAGTGCCTGAAGAAAGAAGTTTCTGCAGACAGGGGTCTGAACCTCAGAGGGTCCTGGAGGCTGGCAGTCCTATGCCATGTGGGTGGGCAAGGACGAAACCAACATCCCAGTAGCTCATGAGACCTCATGCTTAAAAGGTAAAACCTCAACAAGCTTGAATGGCGTTCCTGTATGATGTTGAATTCCTCAGTTTAACCACTTAACACGTGCCCCTGCCCTCAGGGCGCTTTCTACCAAGCTGGGAAAGAAAGACCATCCCGGATCAAACAAGAAGAGAATAATAGGGAATGGAACAGCAGGTCTGAAAGAGCAAGGGAAATCCTGATAGTAAAATAGTGCAAGGTCGCCTGGGGCTGCGTATTTAGTGCCATACGTGGAGACGGAGACCTAAGAAAAACGGGTGAGATGCTCCTTGATGAGAAAAATGACAAAAACGCCAATGGAGAGGGAATGGAAATGAACAAGAAGTTTCCAAAAGAAGAAATATAAATGTGCAAAAGCACATATGAAATATAGTCCACACCACTGGTTACCAAAGAAAAGCAAATTAAAACAGTGAGATAGAGTGTTTCAACTCAACGTAAAAAGGGTTTTTAATTTAAAATAGCAACAGCCTGTCTTGCCAAGGGTGTAGGGAAATGGGCACATAGTCACCGCTTGGTGAGTACACATCAGCACAACGCTCCCTGCAGGGCAGCCGGACACCCACAGCCAAGAGTTAAATACGGACTGTAATTTCCCCTCTGGAAATTCGTACAAAGATCATTAAGGATGGGTACAAAGATTTAGCCATAAGGATGCTCACTGCAGTACTATTCGTTATGGTAAAAAGTTGGAAATAACCTACATCTCCAGAGGGGTGTTTAGTTATAAAAATTATGTATACAATGGACTTTTATGAAATGCACTAAAAATATTATCTTACAGAAATACTTTTAATGAGAGAAGATAGTCATAATATATTAAGTACAAAAAACAGATTACAAAGCAACATGTATATTATGGTCTGATTTTATAAGTGTGTGTGCACAGAGAGAGACCTGGAAGACTACACGCCATTATGTCATCGGAAGTTATCTCTAGGTGGGTATGACTTTGAATATTTTAAAGCTCTTTGCACTTGTCTGTATTTTCTGACTTTTCTATTAATAAGCTTTGGAAATGAGATTTTAAATAAAATTTTTTCTCATGAACTAGGCAGAGCATTCCAGGTGGAAAACAGATGAGCAAAGTACAGAAGGGAACTTAGAAGGTGAGAAGGTCATACAGTGAGGACACAGTGAAAGCCAGGCAGGTGGGAGAAGAGGGGTCTCCCTACCCTCACTGAGTTCAGTTCAGGCACAAAAGGCCCCTAAATGTGAAGAGAGGGGAAGGTTTCAGTCCTTGAATAGAAGTATTTGTTCACACTTCTTTATTTTTTTTTAAGTTTCAGAATACTACCAGGGTACAAATGCTTTGGATACATATATTGCCTACAAGCGTGTCCATCCCCCAGATGGTGCACACTGCACCCATTAGGTGTGAAGTTACTCACCCCCTTCTCCCCGCCACCTGCCTGACGAATGTTACTTCCACAAGGGCACTGTGCACGTGTTGATCAATTAGTACCAATTTGATGGTGAGTACATGTGGTGCTTATTTTGCCATTCTTATGATACTTCACTTAGAAAACTGAGCTGTTCAAACTTCTTTAGAACTCTTAATCCATCTTGTTCCAGAACAAATCTAAGGTCCCTTAGAAATACGCATGCAAATTTCAGCCATCCTTATGCAGCACCTCATGCCCCAGGCACCACACTCAGCTCCTGCTGTCTGATAGCTCAGCCTGGATGCGTGTGTGTTGTTTGGCCAGTTCAGTATCTTCTCTTGTCATTTTGTTTGTTTCTTTGTTTGTTTTTAATGTGAATGCATTAGGCAGGACTTGTGCTCTCCAGGTAGGGACCCCAGGGACCACAGTGCCTCCTTTCTTTCTTTCTTTTCACCACAGTGGCTCCACACCTTCTTTCTGGTCCCTGAGGGCACTGGGGTTTGCCACCCTACTGTAGGGGAAAGAACTTGAGATTTGGAGCCACACAGACAAGAGTCCCAGTCCTGCCATAAACTAAGCAACCTAGGGCCAGCTCCTCAGTTTCCTTAGTCCCCTCCGCTTACACTGGGACTTGGATACGGAGTCTTGCTGCCTGGCCATCACCTACCTGTCAGGTGAGGCCAGGAAAGGGCCTTCCTGGCCAGGGCACATTGTCAAGGGCCCAAATCAAGATAAGTGTGGGGAGAAAGTACCTCTCCCTGGATTCAGCAAAGGAGTGGACTAGAAATCCTAAGAATGAATGAAGCGCAACCGACGGTCAGTGGTGGGGTAAAGCGATCTAAACTGGGTGCCCGGTCCCATGAGAAGCCGGGAGAAGATATACCCAGGCAGCGTGTCGAGAGGATCACAGCCCTGACAGACCCCCAACAGAGGGCACCGGGCCCTCTATAAGGCCTGGACTTGCCCAGGCACACCCGGCACATGGCCAGAGGCCAGAGCAGAATGAAGCACCGAGCTCACTCCTTCCCACATGCCACCCCTTTGGCTGAAGGGGTAACTTACCGTCCTGGACTTGCAGCGGTTGTCTTTTTCTCCCCAGCTACCCAGGTAATTTCCTGGTTTCTTCCACGGCATGAATGGTCACTTCCCACCCCCGTGAAGGCCTTCCTTGCCCGGTCAATCCATAGGCTGATTTCGCTGCGGAAGGATCACAGGGCTCTCTTCTCAATGCCTCGATCCTCGCTGCAGCTCCTCGTCACCCAGTGTGGACACTGCCATGGGAGGGCTGATGTCGTCTCCCTGTCAGTGCTGTGAGTCCCATAAAGGCAGCAATTGTGCCACATTGGGTTAAATGACCCCACAGTTGAAAATCACTTCGGCACAACCTGGTAAAGATAAACACACAATCCCTGTGGGTCAGAACCCCATGACCCAGCAACCCCTGTCCTCGTTTCGCCTTAGAGACGCATTTGCTGACGGGCACCAGGAGCCTGTTCAAGAGTGTGCACAGCACTTTTCCAACAGCAAAACACTAGGAGCGACCTGCTGGCCCCTCCAGTAGATGTGTAAATAAATGCTGGCACATTTCTTCAGTGGAATACAACATAGCAATGAAAATCAACACAGGCGGATGGAAGCACAGTGTCAAATGAAAGGAGCCCACATGAAACTGGAAGTTTCAATTAATATAAAGCCAAAAGCAGGTAAAACTAAATACTATATTGTTGAGGGATGTAGAAAAATGTGATGAAACTGTACAAAAAAAAAAATACCAAGGAATGATTAACACAAATTTGGGATAGCGCTTTCCGCTGGGATAGGAGGCAGAGGAGGCAGGAAGGACAGAGGTCTTTTAAAGCAGTGGTCCCCAACCTTTCTGGCACCAGGGACCAGTTTCATGGAAGACAATTTTTCCATGGACGAGGGCCGGGGAGCTGAGGCCGGGGGCTGGCCTGGAGCCCTGTGGGGATCACAGTTTTAAAGAACTGGTACTGTTCTATGTCCTACATGGGTGTCTGTTCTATTATTATTCTTTAAACTACAAATATCCACTACATATGCCATTTTGTATGACCGATCTAGTTCACAATTTAAAAAGTTAAAAAAATACACAAAATAACTCGATAGCATTCAGCACCATGTTGGACATAGAATTATGTTTTGTTTTGTTTCCAAAAAAGGAAAGTCTTTGAAAATAAAGTTTGAAAATGATGGGGAAAAAACAAAAATGTAGAAAGGATAAACTTATATGTTACAGACTAGAAAACTATACAATATGAACTAAATGGAAAAAAACAATAACAAAAACAAAAATCAGCCTACCACTGTTATTTTCCATATCCCAGCTTAGCTTGCTCTTGAACAGCTGTTGATTGAGGGCTACCTGTCAATGCTCGATCTTGTCAGTCAAAGGTATTTGGGTAATTAGTCTTCCTAAATGTCTCCGCTTCTCAAGAATAGGCCCCGCTTCTTCCTACTTCCCCAATGGTATGTGGGTGCCGGGAAGGGTCACAGTCCTGGTGCTCTGGGAGAGTGGCTGGCTGCCAGCTGGACCCACCACCAAAGTGGGCATCTGTGGCAGGTGGGACCCATTGCCTGCAAGCCTGTGGCTCTTCCCCACCGACCAGCCCTCTTGCTGCCATTCTTTGGAGATCCCAAGACTGCCATCATCTGCATTGGGGATCCCAGCTTCAAGTGACAGTTGGCCCAAGACCCTGGGAACCTGAGAATCCTATCTCACACCCACCCCCAAGCACTTCTTCTTTGCTTTCAGGTGCCATGTGAGAAGTGGCCTCCCCCCCAGTTCTTTCTGGGAGGTTACACAGTCTTTCCCAAGTCATTACTGTAGAAGCTTGGACAAACCTGGGACTCACACAAACCCTTCTGGAAGCCTCTGTTTATCTGCCTCCTCCCCATGTAAGGATGGGGGGAAATCTAGAATGCTTACATCTACATCCTTGCCCTCCACTGTCTTCCTCAGCCCAGCCCCTCAGATGGGAAGATTCTTCACTGCTCCCCCCTGTGCTGATTCTTCACACATGCATTGGTCAGGATTACCTTCGGCTGCCATTGATAAAAGACCCAAAGAAGATGTTTTGCACTCACATAAAGGTTAGGGTATCAGTTGTCTATTGCTACACAATAAATTACCTCACAGGCAGTGGCTGTAAACAACACAAAGTTATCATCTCACAGTATCCACGGATGAAGTCCAGGCACAGTGCAGCTCAGCTAGGTCCTCTGCTAACGATCTCTCAACCCTGAAATCCACTTTGGCTTTCAAAGTGCTGGCCAGCGTGGACTATCTGGAGGCTCTGGGGAAGAATCCATGTCCAAGTGCATCTAGGCTGTTGGCAGATTTCAGTCCACTGCAGTTGTAGGACTGAGGTCCCGTCTCCTTGGCAGGTGGACCCCTTCATCTTCAAGCCAATAATGCACAACGAATCCTTCTCAGGCTTCAAATCTCTGACTCCCCCTTCTGCTACCAGCTGGAGCAAGATCTTTCCTTTCAAAGGCTCAATTTATACTGGGCCCATCTGATTAATCCATGATAATCCTCCTATGTTAAGGTCAACTGATTACTACCTTAATTACATTTGCCAAGTAATGCAACGTGATCATGGGATAACCCCAGTGGCAGAAGTCATGGGGTCAAAGCTCTGCCTCCCCAGCTGGAAAGGCAACTCTGCCCTAGTAAGCCCTCAAACCCGGGCTCCTACCTGCCCACCACTCCATCACCCCTGGGGAGGGACCCCATACCCAAAGTCCAGGAGTCCCCATCCACATGCCAAAGCAGGTGAGTCCAGGCCTCGTTCCGACTAGGTTTTAAGGAAGGTTCTCAGCAGCTGTCACCCAACACTTGGCTTTCTTCCAGCTGGTCTGACTTTGTGACTTTGAGACATCCTCCCTGGCTGCGGGAGGCTGGACACAGTAGCTTCGTGCTGGTTGATGGGTGTGTCCAGACAGAAACTCTACCACTATGAAAAAGAGGGGGAGTGGTAACTTGGGGACAGTACATAAAAACAACCAGAGAAAGCCAATAATACCCCTTTTTCCCTCTCGTGAGCTTGGTTTTTCCAGACTTTAAAACCTTTAGTTTGAAACTCAAGGTAAAAACTGGCATTTTTGTTCCAGGCAATGGTCCCTTCTCCCTGACTCGGGCAATCAGTCTCAGCCTCCAAGCCCAGGTTTACTGGCAGAAAAGCTAAGGAGAGATGAATCTAGGAAGAAGATCATTGTCACACCACATCTGAATGCAGAAGATATGCGAGGAACTCTGTCTCCTAATGTGCACCTCCCGCCGCCGCGCGCAAGTGTTTGAGCCAAGCTTTCCATATGCCTGTGCCAGGGGACAGAGGGAACATGGCAAGGCCACCTTTCATGCAAGTATTTGGTCTCAAGCTCTGCAAGTATAGTTCCAGTTGCAAAGCCTAAAACAAGCAATTTTTTTGTCTTTTCCGGAAAGGAAAAATGACAACCCATGATGTCATGCAATCATAACCCCTCCAGCATGCAGACAAATCACAAAAATGGAACCTACAATCTGCGTGAGCAATTTTCCAGTTCCAGCAATGCTTAAGCTGGTGGTCAGAGCCCATCACAAGCGGCCAGAGCCTCGGCTGCAGCTCCACATGACTGTAAGGGTCACAGAGCTGGTTCATTACCAATCAGGGCCAGAAGGAGACACCTGGGCTGGAACCCTAATTGGAACACTCCCAGGGGGAGTGCAGATTTCATGATACACACTGGTACTTCAAGCAGTTTATTTTTTCCTGATTCCTGCTTTTTGGAAAGAGTAATAGATTAGTAATTTCTGAACTCAGAGTGGCCTAGAAGGGGGAAAAACCAGAAACTTTTGATTCTGATGAATCTGAATGTGCAAAGTAATGCAGCTACTTTCTAACTGTGAGAGCTTCTTAGCAAAACAATTTAGACAATAAGTTTCAAAGTCTTCATTTCTGGGATTAAGACACTAACATATATCTTCCATTCCTAGAGTCCTACTTTAAGGCTCTGAGTTCACATATGGGACATTCTAGGAACACTAGCAGATGCCCAGTGCCATCGGTAGTTATAGGCATTGTCACTGTAACATGCTGGATTAGGATTGCGCCATCATTAAAAATTAGTGTGATCAGGCTCAGCTGCTACAAAGGAATTTGATTAGACAATCCAAGCTACTCCTCCCAACCATGATTCACTGGGTATTGACAGATGGCCAGGATGCCAATGTTGAGTTGCAGGATGACATGGCTCTCATATGACATTCTGTCCAGAGCGCAGGGAACACCACAGATAACTGCATGAAAGGCTCTTCAGTCCTGTTTCTTACACCCAGGAAATGCTGCGATGTAAAGACCTTACCTGCTCTGCGTCTGTTGAAAATGGGCAACTAGCAGATACTGTTCGATACCCATGTGCCATTCCTTACCACAACAATGCCCGTGGCAAGATATCCCGCATCCCCACCCGCCACCCCACCCGGTGTGGCCCAGAAGACCCAGGGCAGAGGACAGGACTTCCTCATAAGTATCAGAAGAACACCAGGTGTCTGGAGGAATTCTCACTGCAACTACAGGCTGTGGTGTTGGGGACACCCTCACGTCTTCGGATCACAACTGAGCTCCAGTGGGTCTCACAAGCTCCCAGTGCTGCTGATGCTGCCAACCCAGGGACCACATAGCTGAGAACGGCCGCTCCAGGACAGCGGTCAGCAAACTGCAAGCTGACAGTGGGCCAAATGCCACTGCCACCTGTGTGCAGACAGCCATCAAACTACAGATGGTTTCAATTTTTGAATGGTTAGAGGGAGGGATCAGGGAATGGGGAGGCATTTTTATGACACTAGAAAATTATATGAAATTCAGGTTTCAGTGTCCATAAAGATTTATTGAAACACGGCCACACTCATTCACTGAAGTATTGTCCACGGCTATCTTTGTGCCACAGTGGCAGAGCTGAGCACTTGCAGCAGAGACCATAGAGCCCAGAAATATTTACTCTGTGGTGCCGTATAGAAAATGCATTCTCTAGGATACGCAAATGGCTTCATGGAGTACCTGAGGGAGAAGGTGAGTCTCACACAGCCTGGCTTCCTGCTCTCTGTCCTGTGCTCTGGGTTCATCTTAAGATGCGTGCTTTACAAAGAATAACATCTTTGATGCTTAGGTATTAATAAAAGGAAAATATATTTTTTAAGATGCCTTTAATCTTTCCCTTTCTGCTCATATTCAAATGAAAGCAATTACAGGGCAAAGGCCCGCTAAGAAGTGTGACAATTTATACAAAATTAATGTCACAAGAGCTTGAAGCAAATTATTCATTAAAGTCATCCACATAATCAGATAGTAGCAAATAGAAAGGAAAATAAATCTACAAACCTATGATTCCCAGTGAGTATTTCATTTTAGTTTACATTTAAATGATAACACATCTTGTGGCAAATTATTTCAGACTTTTTCTACCAGGAAAAAGGGGAAGAAAAATGTACTTATTGAAGGAAACCTCTGCAAGAGGCAAAAGTGATAAACTTCCCCAAGCCTATTTACAAATGCAGTCAATGAAACAGAATTTTAATGAATTGTGCCACATAATCTGGCGGTTAATGAGCTGCAAAAGCCTTTGTCAATTGTAGTGACTGGGAACTAACTCTTTCAGTTTCAAGATCAATAAGAATTCTCAGCTCTGCACTACCCAAAAGGGAGCTCTGGGGAGAAAGGAAGTTGTCAGAGGAATGTCATCTCTACAGGTCGCAGCAGCAAGGCCGCCATCTGTTTTGTGCACCCCCTCCCCCTTTATATTTAAATCTCGACTTTCAGACTGAGAGGGAGAGAAAGACAGTTTGGAGATCAAACAGCACAGCTCCCATGAAATGCCAATACAAAATGACAACAAAAAGGCTTGACTGACTCTAAAAATATCTCCCAATATTTCAGAAGCTGTACTGAGTCCAGCTGCTGGTGTGAACCTTTGGGAGGACGTAGAGCCCTTGACATTCAGTGTTCTTGATACACAAAGGTAATAGGCAGTGTGGGCTGTTGAGGATTAAACACTGACTGACCTAAGGTATCCTGCTAATTCCAACCCCCAACATTCTTTTATCTACTGTTTCCATTTCTTCAGCTTCAAACAGTCACATTCTTTTCCAGAGGCCTGGGATTTGCGATTACTGTGTTATCCGTATCCATTACCCAGAGTTGTTGCTAGGGAGATGTGACCACTGCAATGATCCTAATGCCACAGGACATATGAAATCCCAGGCGGAAGACACCCATCATCAACAGCAGGTCAACAGCATCTGCCTAGTACCCTGCTATGCAGGAACAATGAGGAATCTGGGAAGGTAGAGATAAATGAGACCTCAAATCCACCCTTAATTTGCTCTTAGAGTCCTGGAGGAGACAGACATTTATGCTTGTTGAATGAATTAATAAACAATTGGGCTACAGATTTCTTGTTCAAGAGAGGTCTTAAAAAGATTTTATTTCATAGTAGGGACCCAGTGAATACTTTTTAACTGAGTGGCAAGAAACCTGCATGCCATTTTGACAACCATACAAACTGAAGCTGCTGCTACCATGCCATATTCCCACACCCAGTCTTGGAGTTTACTCACTGGCAATTTCCACTGCACCTGTATTTTCATCCATTAAGGTATTCTCTGTGGCTTCAGGTATGGGACCATTAGCAAAAGCCACAAGAAAGCAATTTCAGGAGAGGAAAGCCCCATAAAATGTGAAAAATTAAAGCGGTTCTGAATGTTGCATTCAGAAAATTGCCACAGGCAATCCCATTCTGTCAACAGAATGTTCCACTTGGCTGCAACCAAGACACAGGTGAAATGTTTTGACATGTGGCAAGGCAGGAAAAGGGAGAATAGGGTACTGAGAGAATTAGCCCGCCCCAAATCACCCAGCATTTGTTCTTACAGTTTGTCTATGAAGATTTCAGACTTCAGAGTATGAAGAGATTAAAAAAATACAGTTCCTGTCCTCAAGGAATTTACAATCTAACCACAGAGGCAAGCTTGTGTACAGACATTTGCAACAGAAGGAAGAATGAAGAAATTCCTACAAGCTGTGGATGGCTGAAGACCAGAAAGAGAAGTGAGATCTGCTTCTACTTCAAGAACATCTGAAATGCAATAGCAGCCTCTCTGAAATAAGGGAAAGCAGTAATCCACAGACTACAGTGGAAGAGGCTCACCCATGGGGAGACACTTTGGACCTACAGCCCTGATTTGTCCTTCTATGGTGACCTTCACCTTGTACTTGGGGACAGGGGAAGGAATGCTTTTACTAATCAGACCCCAGTGTGATGTGAGGTCTTTCCCTCAGGTACCACTGCACAGCAGAGGCAAGGCTAGAATATGCACACAAGATTCAAGTGTCAAAATAAAAAAAAAAAATCTTTGAAAATGAATATCCCAGATTATCAAACATAGTGACCTCATCTTTCACTTGTAGCCCCCCTTCCCCATAGCAGCTCCCCTTTCCTGGCCCTGCCAAGTGTCCTTGCAGTGGGCACCATGTCGACGTCACTGGGGAGGAGCCCATACCTCTCCTTCAAATCTGGATCCAAGATGAGATGCTGTTAGAGAGGAGGGTTTCCTGCCTATAAATTCACCACTGGTTTCTTCTTCAAGAGGCTACCTTGAAGGACCCCAAAATGAGCGCCTTTTGGAGAGAAGTGTCCCTCACAGCCCCCACCATTGCTCTTTCCTTTCTCCACCACACGCTGTCGTGCCCACCCAGTTGGAGGCTGAATGAGGCGGCCCTGCCCCTGTCCACCTTGCTCCATGTGCCTGTCTGGCGGGGCTCCCTCCCACATTGCTTCTTGAGCATCTTCTACCTCTCTCAGTGTCATCTCATCCCCATTTGTATGTGCACGTGCCACACAGCAGTTTTGGTGATGCAATAATGACTTGCTATCAAATCATCATTTCTGAGAGCCAGGTATTACCAAGCATCACTCCACCCACCGACTTATCTGTCTACAGCTATTCCTACACCTGTGATATATATTCTTGTCCTTCTATCCCTACGAGCAGCCCTTCAGGATAGGGAGAATTGTCTGCTTGCTTGCAGAACCAGAACCAGGTGCTAGTGTGTTATATCAGAAACTGTGATGGTCTGAGATGGTACCTGCTTATGAGTTAACAAGTTAGCCTGCCACCATTTTATACGTGCGTAGTGACAAAAAACACGAGACAAACAACAGCAGCCAGAGCAATATCTTGCATTTGTTTCTTAAATCCCAACTTCTGCAAGGGTACACGGTGAGGGCTGAGGGTGCCTGCACATCACAGGAGAGGAACCCAGACTAGATAAAGATCTGACCTCAGATAGGACTGCTGGAAACCGCCATTCTCAGAGAGAGGGGGAGAAGGGGAGAGAGAGAGAGGGAGAGAGAGAACTTTTTTTTCAACCTGGAATGTAAGCAAATCCCTTAAAGGAGAGAAGTGGGAATTACCTATCCTGAAATGTCTCCTGAGAAGGAAGCATCAGGCATCGCTAAGCTTTCTTATCTGTTGTTTCTATGGCTATTTCTTATTAAAATGCTTAAACAGATAGTCTGAGAAATGTAGGAACATCAACACTGAGTCATTATCTGCTGTTCCCTACCTTGTCCCCAGATGGTGCATGGTGGTTCCTTGGTTTATAGTTCCTGGTTCTAGGACCAGTGCCACCCTTCCCAGGGCTGGCCCTGTGCAGCCAGAGCCAATTAGTAGTGAATGCCATCTACCTAGCATGAGCACGAACCATGCTTAAGAACCAGAAGCTTTACAAACCTCATTTCTAATCCCTGCAACAACCCAAGAAGGTGGGTATGATCGTTCCTGTTTTAAACACGAGGAAGTTATGGCTTGGAGGTGAGTGTCTTGCTCATTACCACACTATAAATGGTAGAAGCAGGATTCTTTGCCAGGTCAGTCTGAAAAGCACATTCTGTGCTTTTCTTCTGCTTTTATAGCCTCGAGAGTCTCCGTGGGTCCATAAAGAGGTCAGGCTCCTCTCTGTCTCAGTGGAGGGAGTCAAGTAGCTGCCTTGCTTGCTATTAATTAAGAAGAAAGCCATTACTTCACTAGACCCTTCCTAGCAAGATGGCCTTTTAAGAATAGCAATTAAGAGCCTACATTTTATAAGCAGAACCAATTCAACATGGAGGGGGACAAGATAAAAGGAACAAGCTAATTAGCTTAAAATGCCATGCTACCTTTGCTACAAAAAGGAGTTTTAAGAAATCCAAGCGCCTTAAGAAAATTAAAACAACATTCAGGCAGCTTCCTACATGCATACAAAACACAACCGCAAGATTACAGCCGCAAATGCCAAAGCTCCTTACGATAATGTCATTACCTTTCTACGCACCAAGCAGATGGGGACAGTGCAAAGAGCAGCAGCTGGTGGAGCAGGGGCCCCTCAGAGCTGGGACCGCAACCTGCTGTGCCAGCACCACGCCTGTCCCAACCCACACACATCACCGGCCCACGAGAACCTTGGGCCACAGTCAAACTGGCTTGCAAAGAAAAGCCTGGAAATATTTGTTTTATGATTATTGTTTTCAAATCCCTACCATCCAACTAGCATTTCTTTCTCGGGGTCAAAACCATTAGTGGCACCTGCTGGGCGTTTCATTAAGGCTTATTTGAAGACATTAGACATCTGCCAGGTTGGAAGACAGAGCTGCCTGTGCAAAACCAGCCAAGGAGGTTCAGCTCACTCCAGGGCACTGTCATTGCAAGAGCCATCAATTTTTGGCTGTTACTCTGAAGTTGAACAACGAATATGTCATCTGGATTCTTCCACCATGAACCAAGTCCCCTTGTGGGCCCTTCATTGAATAAAGACGGAGGGAACACTCCATCCGTATGATGCTTTGCTGGCACAGTTGCCAGTTTGCACACCCATGGTTGGCAAGAAGCGTTCTCCCTTGTACGGCTCACTCCCTCCTCAAGAAAGAGCGCCTCCCTCTCTCCTCCCCAGTGTCCCTCACCTTTGGTTGGCCTCCTCCTCCAGGAAGACAAACTTGCTTTTCCTGTTTCTTCCATCTCCCTATTTTAACCTTCACTCTGGTTGGAAAGCAATGTATTAAGCTGTAATAATTCATGGCAAATTGCAAATTTGGCCAAGTTCTTCCTCCTCTGCCTCCTGTACCTTACCCCTGCCCCTGATTTAACCAGCGCACTCGCTCCTGAGATGCCTAATACTTAGTGAAAAGCCATAAAGAGGGAAAATATTTGCATTAATTTAATGGGAAATTTTTTCAACTGTTACAGATAGACAAAATATCCATCAAAACCTGGAAATAAGTTCAAGTAATGAGCAACAATTTGAAAGTAAGTAAATATAGTTTGTACACAAAACACAACGCAGGAAAGCTCAGTGGTGGGGCGGAGGGCGGGGAGGGGTCAGCCTATGGCAGGGGGCAGACCACCGGGGCGCCGACTTCCAGGCAGGCATTCCGTATCAAGATCACAAGAGCCTGATGATAACTTTCATTTCCTTAAAACTCAAACACTAGAAGAAGCTCCTGATGCGGAAGCGTCTGTAGGAGAATCAGTCTGGAAAACTGGGGGCTTTGAATCGTGAGGAAATCCTGTGGGGATTGTGCAGATAAAAAAGGAGGCAGAAACGCTTCCTGCTTGTCCCTCTGGCCTGGCGAGAGCCGCGTGCAAAACCATCTGGGCTCATCCGTAACAGCACAGATTTAAATTGTCCCACATGATCTTCTCTCACTAGAAATTACTGTATCGAGTCAATTGCTGAGTGTGTTTCTGCCCAAAGCTGTAAAGCCAAAATACCACTTTGTATTTATGTAGTGTGTTTTAGGGTCAAAAATTATTAGACTCGGGGGGAAAGTCGTTGTATGAAAAGCAGCGTGATTTCCCAAGAACCATGTGGCAAAAGTCATTATCGGCAGAGTTAGGATGCGGAGTGCGCTGTGCTGAGCGCGCCTGTGCCTGGCCAGGGACTCCCTCTGGGTCACTCTGCCTGCGGTGTGGCCTCTGCAGAGACCCCTGCGGAGCCAGCCACAGCACCAAGCCACTCGGGGCTCACCTAACTAGCTGGATGTCACTTTCTGCCTTTATCTCTTTGCTGCTCCTTTTACCTAGAAAGTGCCCAGAACGTACTAGCACCTGTTAGAAGCTCAGTAATTGGAAGCTTTATTTACTGAATGGCATTTTCATTCGAGTCAGTAAAGAACTCACAAAAACTTCCAAGGCAGTGATTCTCAAAGGGTGGTTCCTGGAGCAGCAGGGGCAACCCTGGGACCTTGTTAGAAATGCAAATTCTAGGCCTCATCTCAGACCTAAGGAATCAGAAAGCCTGGGATGGGGCCCAGCAATTCGTGTTCTTACAAACCCTCCAGGTAAAGCTGATGTATGCTCTAATTTGAGAGTCACTGTTCTAAGGAATCAGAGGCAGAATCCAAAATTCCCCTAGGGACCTTAGCTATTCACCTAGAGTAGCTCAAATGAAATGGCCCTGGAACAGGAGCCGCCTGTCTCTGACTTGCCAGCCGACTTGTACAGTCATCTCTCAAAGGTGCTGATTGTCAGTGATTCACTACAAGCTTGAAATGTCACACCAGGGGCTACTTAATAATTCCCTGCAGGGTTTCATATGGATAGAGAAATGGAAGAGCCTTGGAAGTGTCATTATATGAAGCCTAGCCCACCCGCACGGCCACACAAAGTCAACAGTGCTCATTGGAGACATAAAACCGTATGTTTTCATTTGTGTACCCTAATGGCACCGCACGAAACCCAGCCCGGGATTAATGTTTGTTGAAGGAAGGACTGTGTGGATTAAACAGAAAAATGTGGGGAGAAGTGGAAAATCAGTTTGAAGTAGTCTGCATCAGTGAAGTATCTACGAACTTGCCTAGTATGTACCACTGACCGTTGATTCTGACCCACTCTAGAATGAAGTTTTGATGGCACTGAAAGAAAACATACGGTTCTCTTGTAATAATGTGACATTGTATAGACATAACCTAAATTTGAAAACCTCTTAAAATGGAAACCTTGATTCCATCTGTCTCTTAAAAAAGAAAAACTCATAATTGCTTATAACCATGTTCATTTACCATTTTGTCAAACGTTTAACAGCTGGTGAGGGGCGGAGGACAGAAGGGCGGGAGGAGACACGGGTAATTAATAAAAGTCGTTATCCTGCCTTGATTTCAAATGTTATCAGTGCTTAAAATGTCAAAACTATGTTCCCACATTCCTCAAATGACTCGCCCATAACATGTCAAAACTGAATCTAGCCACGTTTTCACCCCTGGAGAATTCTAAAGGATGGGCAAGCTAGACCTGACAACAGTAGTTCCTTTGAAGGACTTTTGCAGACTTTGACTAAGGGAGAACAATTTGCAGGGAGAATTCAATTAATGGAAAACAATGTATGGCAAATATTTATGTTCTAACATTCAAACTGAACTTCCTTTCAAGATTAGGAATCAAACCAGCAGGAAGCTGGAACCTGGTAATACATCTGTTTCTGCAGGGAAATGTAGTTGGTTGCACCTAACGATGTGTGTGTCTTTATAAGGCTGGCGTGCATCTCAGGAAGAAGGATTCCACAGGCATATTCGCAGGTCTGCCTCGGCTGTAGAGTGTCTTGCAGCACACTGGGACAATTCTCCTCATGGAGGCAGCGTCCTGTCCACCACTGTTTCTCAGAGATGGGTGTGAGCGCCACGAGCCCAGACCACCTGTGAAGCTTGCAGACCATGCACGCTCACTCTGGTCCCTGGACATGCAGAAGCGGCATCCCTGAGTGGCACCAGGACTGCACAACAGCCACTCCTCAGCTGACTCTGATGCAAGATCAGGTCTGGCACTAAAGCAATCAGGGCTGCTGCCCCCTGGCTGCTCACCTGGGCACCTGCACCTTGTCTGCAGCAGTGACAGAGGTCCCTGCCACCCACATAGCTCCCTGCAACCATACTAGAGGTGGTATTTAGTCCACAATTGCACCAGGACGATAAAAGGACCTGTTGCATGTGACTGAACACACACTGCCTGAAACAAGAAGTATCCTGGAGAGTTAAGATCACCGTGATGATGGAGCACCCTGTAAATGACCATCGCTGAGGTCCCTGGGTAGCCTGCAGGTTCTTCCTCTTCAGAGGACAGTGAACAGTTCTCTGCTAGGTCATGGTCTCCATCCTCATCCAGACTGGAGGCTTCTGGGGCCCATCGGGCCCTGCTGGGGGTCTCCCAAGCTGCTCTCCTGCCCTGCCCGTCTGCTCAGTCAAAGCCCCTATGACTACAAATGAAAAACCCTCAGCCTCGTCGACTGTAATCCCCAGACTTCACCTAAGTAGATGGCGTCGGAGAAGTAGCAATAACAGTTGACATTTATTGAGAGTCAGGCCCCGTGTAAGAGATTTGCATGTACATCTCATTTAATCTGCTGAACTCCCTTATGAGGGACCAGCACTACACCTATTTTGTAATGAACAAATGGCCGCACAAGGATGTTAAGAAATTTGCACAAGGACTCACAGCCAGTCAACGCTAATGTAGCAAAGTGATTTACGTTAGAGCATGGGTTGTGAATCAGTGTGTCTAGAGTCCAAATCCTGGCCTTACCTCTTACTATTGCATGTTGAACATTTTACTTAATAGCTCTAAATCTTATTTTCCTCATCTAAGGAAAAGGAATGATGGTAAACAGAGTTTATGTGGGACTAGATGAGTGTGATGATTAATTTTCTGTGTCAACTTGACTAGGTAAAGGACGGTCTGATAGCTGGGAAACATTACCTCTGGGGGTGTCTGAGAGGGTGTTTGTGGTGGGCGTGAGCATTTGAAGCAGCAGACTGGGTCAGGAGATCTGCCCTCACTAACGTGGGCAGGACTCATCCCCGTGAGGCCCCAGAAAAAACAGAAAGGCAGAGAAAGGGCAAATCTGCTCTGTCTCCTAGAGCTGGGCCATCCACCCTCCCTAGCCCTTGGATGCTGGAGCACCTGGCTCTCAGGCCTTTGGACTCAGACCGAACCTCACCACTAGCTTTCCTGGGTCTCCAGCTTGCAGAAGACAGATCACAGGACTTCTCAGCCTCCATAACTGCATAAGCCAATTCCCATAACAAATCTCCTCTATTGTTTCAGTGTATCTGGAAGCCCTGCTAATATATTGAATTAACTTGGAAAAAGCTCAGAACATCGTCAGTGCCTGATAAACACTCAATAAATGTTGTTGTTCCCATTGTCCTACAGTCTTCCTAAGGAGGTTCCTTCCCTCTGGTGCTTTCTGCATCTGTGCAAATAACCTACCCCCCAGGAGCAGTGCCCCCGACCCACGTGTGCTCAGGGTCCCTAAACCACCCTCCATCCTGAGCTCCCTGGTCAGTGGCCATTGACAAAGATTCTTTGCTTGACCAAACTGTAGTCAGTCTCCTGAGCCTTCTCTTAAGCCATCTGTGCACTTCCTTGTACAAATCCAGCTTTTCAAGAACCCTGCTAAGTCAGCTTAGCGAGAACCCTCCAACCCTTGGCATCTGATCACCCCTGATATCTGACCCACTTCCTCCTACTCTGCCATCTCCTAGGTGATGTCTTATCGCCCTGCCCGTCTTCAGCAAGGATCCTGTTATGTTGGCTTAGCCAGAATCCCCCTTACCCATGATGTTTACTCTTAGCAATTTTCCATCCACTTTCTCCTAACTTGCTCCTTGGCTATAAATCCTAACGTGTGCATGCTGTACTTGGAGTTGTGCCCAATCTCTCTCCCCGCCAGCAAAATCCCACTGCAGTGGGCCCTGTACGCACTGTGAATATCCCTGAATAAAGTCTTCCTTGCTGTTCTTTTACAAGTGTCGTTGAATAATTTCTTCTTTAACATCATCCTCCTTCTCCTCCTTCGAGCTGCATTTTGCCCATCCAGGGAACATACACTGTTTGCTTGGAGGGAGGAGTGCCTTCTTGGTGACAGCCTTAACCAAGAGTGGATTTTCCTCCATTGCACAGAAATATGGCTGTTGTGGCGCTTCCTCTCTATGCTGTTAAACATTTACCAACTCCTACCCCACCCCACCCGCAGCAGAAGTTGAGCCTTCACATCCGTCAGCATGTCCTTGGCCCCCACCAGTCTAGTCTGCTCGTACTGGAAGAAAGCATTTGGCATCTGAACTACTTAAAAAAACTGAACTTGCCTTCCCAGTGTCGTGGGCACATGGGCAGCCGCTGGGCTGCAGAGAAGACAGAAGCCAGTTCCTACTTCACGTGCACGGGATGACCTCTCTTCTGTTGATCTGAACAATTCTTCCAGCCCAGACCAAGCCCTTCCTCTTCTCGAAGGCTTTCTGGGCACTCCAGCCTGCACCAATTCTCCCTTCTCTGAAGTCTATGAAGTTTCTCCCACTTTAGCACCCAAATGTTGTGAATTACTTTAACTTTCCAAATACTTTTTGCCTTCCCTTCTCTAGGCATTGGGGGTCGAGGGTCATATTCACAGAATAAGATGGGCTGGCCTTGGTGCAGTTGGAAAGGATTTCCAAAATCCAGGACATTGAGAGTAAATTTTTTTAACTCAGGCAAATTGGTACTTTCATCCATGCTTGGCAAATGTGTGAACAGCTTTTACAGCCTTTTTGGAGGGCAATTTATCTCTATCCAAATCTAAAATAAGTATATTCTTCTACCGAGCAACTCCCCTTCCAGGTATCTATCTCAGGGGAATCCTTGCATGTGTACACAAGAAGTCTTATTTAGAACTATTTCTTGCAGCATTGTTTATAATAGCATAAAGTTGGAAGCCACCCAAAATCCATCCATAGTAGAATGACCAAATTATTCTGCCATACTATGCTGACGTTAAGTAGTGTTGAGCTGAACATACTGATAGAAAGACCTTAAAGTAAATTAAGTTAAAGCAGAGGTCAGCAAACTTTTTCTATACAGAACCAGATCGTAAATATTTCAGTCTTTGCAGGCTATATGGTCTTTGCTAGCAGTTATTCAACTCTACCACTGTAGTGCAAAAGCAACCATAGACAATACGTAAACAGAAAAACATGGCTGTGTATTAATAAAATTTTATTTACAAAAATAAGATTTGGCAATATGTACAAATTGAAGAAAAAAATTACCCCATCTATGTAAAAACAAACTAATGTAGATCTGCGTATGTTCACTATTGCATATATACATGCCTTTTAAAAGTCATGAAAAATTACAAAAAATAATAAAATCATTAGGCCTCCTTTAAATAGCTTGAGGAATTTTGACAACTGTCTCTTGCATGCATGACCTCTATTTCTCTTCAACCATCATTTAGATAGCAACTCTACCACATTTATTCCTCTAAGAAAGGAATTAAGTAAGGATTTTCAGCCCCTCACTAAAGAACAATTGGCAGCCAACCCAACCTCAGGCTTGTCTCCCAGCCCCAGCGTGGCCGAGCCAGCCAAAACGGGGGCCAAAGGCAGCCACAGCCTGCTAGAGCAGGGACTTTGATACCTGGTCTTTGCTCTTAAGGATTCCAAAAGCCAAAAACAGGAATTTGTTCAAAAAGG
Source organism: Mirza zaza (assembly GCA_008750895.1). Taxonomy (NCBI): domain Eukaryota; kingdom Metazoa; phylum Chordata; class Mammalia; order Primates; family Cheirogaleidae; genus Mirza; species Mirza zaza. The sequence goes on along the minus strand of VSMD01083682.1, from coordinate 7,794 downwards.
CAATTCATTTGAAGTATTAATTAAAATGCAAATTACTGCAAGATGGCTTGGCTCTAAAACGTTTGCTCTGTAGTTTTCATGAATATAAAGCATATGACAGGCTTCTGTTCAGAGTGATCTGCATACGTGCTCACAGCTGAAATATCGCTTGACTTGAAAATAACCAAGGGGGGTTGTGAGTGCCAGGCAAGGCCGTGGTGCCTGCAGCAAGAGCTGTTCCCCAGCAGGGGGACGAGTGAGGAAGGGATTGGGAGCTGCTCTCCGCTAAGACTCAGCCTCCAGCAGGGTCTTCGGGGGAGCGCGCCACCCTCTGGGAAGGGGAGCCGAGTCTCCAGGCGCACCACGCAGCCTCTTACAATGCACTGGCTGGCCCCTGGGCCTTTGCTTCTTCAGGCAGGAAAGGGAGAAAACAGACATGAAGCTCATGAATGGATGTTTCTGAGTGTTTGGGGACCACTCACTTTGCCTCTAGTGTGACAGCAGATGTTTTCTGTTCTCAAAGTCCCCCTTGGGCCACCCCTTCCCGCAGTGGCTTGCCTGTCTGCTCCCACGTGAACCCCAGCTTCCCTGGGGCCTCCCTCCTGGATCTGTCTGCCCCTGATTTCAAACTCCTCTTCCCTACATTGTTTGAAGAAACCCCACCCCTCCCAGCGTCTGCCTCTGCGTTTGCCCACGGTGCTCATCCAGACAAACCTGCAGTGGGAGACAGTTTACCAACCACCTCCTGTCACTGACCACGCCTCACCCCCAGTTCCCACCCCGTCAGCCTACCAAAGTGTCCTTTCAAACACAAATGGTCCTGTTGCAGGAAGAATTCGGGCGAAAGAAGTCACGCCCACCTTGTTCATCTTCCCTTCAGAGGGTCCAGGGAGCTGGGCAGAGGAGGAATGAGAACGACACAGCCTTTTCTTCTTTAGACCTTGCTCCCTGCAGACATGTCAGCGTGGTGTACTGAAGAAAGGCTCAGATGGCCACTGAGAGCTGCCTGCGGATCTTCGAGGGGCTGACTTGTGCCAGAGAGAACAGACTTGCTGTGTGTGGCACCTGGGCAAAGGGCGCCAGGATGGGCATTGTGCCTGGAGAGACGGCACATCTCATGAGGAGACCTGTCCCATCATGGAGCTGGCACCTGCAGGGGGTGCACCCCACACCACTGCAAGGTTCGGGGGGTCGTGACCACGTTGCATGGCCCCATCTAGGGCAAAGGTTGGAATGGATGAATGCCCAGCTTCTCCCGCACAAGTTCTGAGACTCTTCATTCTTCAGGAGGGGAGAAAGTGCCTGAGTGCCGACTGGGTAAAAGTGTACTTAATTGCTCCCACGAGCCCAGGTTACCTCCTGCCCTCACTGCTCAGTCTGTCTTATCAAACAGACCCCTGCTGGTCCACCTTTAATGAGTAAAAACACATCTCCCATTAGCAGCATCCGTTTGATTGAAAGCAAAGGCAATTTGTTCTTTTAAGTAGGTTAAGCACACCTCTGTAATGCTGTTTATATTCTTATCTTGTTTGGTGAATGTTTTGTTCAAAAGAATACAAAGGTAAGCTGTGGTCTTGCCTTTCTGGGGATCATGATCAGTTCTGAATTGGAAAAACGTTAAATAAATAAGCTTTCCCTAACTCTGAAAACAGCACAGTGTGGTTGTGCTTATGCCATCCATTTGACACAGGGCTGGACTTGGAGAGGAGAGCACAGGCCAAACCCAAGCTCTCTGGGCCACTCTGCCCTCAGCACACGGCAGGTGCCTGTCAAAACCCCGAAATATTTGCCCCACCAAGGCTATCTACCTCCAGTTGCTTAGTTTAGTTTGGTTTGGTTTAGTTCCATTCAGTTCAGTTTAATTTGGTTTTTCTTTGTTTTACTTTGTTTTGGGTGTGTGGGCAAAGCCAGTGGTCCAAAAACACTCAGAAAGGTCAACATGTTAAGAACTTATACTGGATAAGCCAGGTGTTCCCGAAAAAACGGGACAAGAGAACAGCATCTTCTGAGCTCTGCTCTGTCCCCAGCCCAAACCTCAACAGTGTTGGGACGCAGAGGTATGCTCAGAAAGCCCCCGGTCTAGCTGATGCAATAATCCTAATCCTATTAGATGACTAATTTACTCCTGAAATATAATTTTGAGCATGTACGTGTACAGGCATTGTGTGTGGTCCCATGCAGAGCCAGCTCCCCAGTCTCTGAGTGCTGACAACCTTGCAAAGGAGAGAAGACAAACACGATAACCCAATGCACAACTGAGTGATTCAGACAATAAAATGCTATAAGAAGTAGAGGAGAAAGAATCCACTGTGGGGTTGCTGGATTTAGCAGATCAAAATATAGCATGCCCGGTTACGTCTGAATTTCAGATAAACACTTAACAATTTTTTTAGTGTAAATGTGCCCCAAATATTACCTGGGCCATATTATGATATTTGTGATGCACCTATACTTACAAAAATGTATTATTCATCTGAAATTGAAATATACCTGGATGTCCTGTATTTTATCTGGCAGCCTCAGCTCAGTGGTCTGGGAAGATGAAGCCAAGGCTTCTCAGAGGAGGTGGGTTGTCAACCAGAGTGTTAAAGAATTGGAAGGATGTTCCAGGGATTCATGGGGACAGTCAGTGGGAGCAGATGACTGAGAACGTGGAATGTTGACTGGATTGTTTGAGTCTACCTCAGACAGAACCTCTTCATCAAATCCATGTCTTACTGGATGAGGGGGTATCCCAGCAAAAGGAAAAGGCTATGGATCTTTTGCAAGGTAGACTGCCCATCACCCAGTTTGTGGATGTCAGTTACACTTCATACCTCAGTGTCACGTATTAAAGAAGACCCACCTGTGCTGCAGTTAGGGTCAGCTCTCTTCATGCTCAGAAATTTCTTTAAAGGGACATTTCAGTCCCATTTGAACCAGGTTTGATCAAAATGAGAGACAGAGGTATGATGAGGAGTTTTGGAAGCTGCTAGGGTCCATGCAAGTGCAAGTTCTGACGATGACATTCACCCCAGGAGCTCACCACTGTGTGCCGTCCACCTTGCCGATCAGGGTGAGGACCAGAGGCAGTGCCTACGAAGCACCTAGCATAATGCAGGATACGGTGGACACTCCATAACTAGTAATGTGGCAGGAACCTAATTTCCAGCACCATTCTGACAGGTACATGCAGATTTCTGGGCTACGAAACAGTCATCTGAGCAGTCTTCAATCTCCCTTATATAAAAGTTTATGAGCTGAGTCCTCCTCTTTCTTGCCAGTTACTCTTTAACTAAAACCTCCTGTGCTGCAGCCGCACAGCCTGGTTAGCAGCCAGAGATCGCACCACGCCGAGCCTGTGTGCACCTGCCAAGGCTCCAAGACCTGGGAAGGAGCACATGGCAGACCCTGGCAGCTGGCCGAGCTCTGCCATTTATCCTTTGCAGGACAAACTTAGCACACCACCAATCCTCGGTGCTGCCGCGGTGCTGTTAATTAAAATCTCCTTTGATGGAAAAACAACGGTCTCATTTTTCTGAGTTGGCTTGAGCCCATGTCACCCCACCTCTGCCAGGGTCTGCCTCTGGCTCCAGTCCCAGCTGTTCCCTGCAGCCCCTTAGACCCCCTTGCTACCAGCAGCAGGTGGCCCACCTGCCTGCACCTGAAGGCACTGACGGGTCGCCACTGGGGCTGGCGCCTGCTCCAGTAAGAGGCACCAAAGACACTTGCTGAGCCTAATACTAGGTCCTGAAAGCACGATCCTTAAGAATTCCAAATAACGCCAGCCAAGTTTCCCACACACCCTTCCAGCAGATACTCTGGGTAACTGTGCCTGACCTCCAGAGGTTACAAAATCGCAAACTCAGCGTGAAATGGGATAATATCACCCTCAGGGATAATGGGAGGCTTCAATAATTCTCCACATAGGTATCTCCTAACACTCAGAAAACATGACGGATTATAAGAAATAACATTTATTGAGTGTTTACTAGGTACCAGCAATTGTTCCAAGTGCTTTGCAAATATCAACTCAGTTAATCCCTCTAACAACCCTTCAAGGAAAGTGCAGTTATTACCCTCTGTTTCCAGTGAGGCAGTGGAGGCTCCGTGAGGTTCTATGTCTTGCCCGAGTTCACACAGTGTGTGACAATCAGTGGGCTGGGAACCTCCCAGCCTGGCTCCAAACTCCAGGCTCTGGCCGCTGCCAGTAAACGCCCCTTGCAGTTGTTAGAGAAGGTCGTAGTTCCACTGCGGGACAGACGCAGGTTTATGCTGGTTGGTCATAGGCTAGCTCAGTCTCAGGACACCGTGGCAGTGGGACAGAATGAAGGCTCCACCCAAACCTCACGCCACCACCGGCGGGCTCAGCACTGCCTCCCGGCCAGGGGGAGCACGGTGACTGGCCCACCACGGACGGTCATCAACCCCTTCTGGAGCCCAGTCACATTGGTGCTACCAGCAGATGCTGATGGCTCCTCTCAGGTCTAAAAGGCCACCTCCGTCCAGCAGAGCACGTCCTCAGCCTCCGTCAGCTGGCAGGCACTCAGCCTCCCTCCTTTCTGCTTTGTGGTCCCGCCCGTGGTTTCCTTGCAGACCCCTCCCCCAGTCCCCCACAGGGCCGTGAGGACGGCCAGCTGCCCCACCCCCTCCTCAGCTCTCGCCAGCTCTCCAGCCTGCCTGCACTCGCCACTTTGTCCTGCACCATGCTGGCCACTGCCGATGGCACCCCCTGTCCTGTGTTACCACTGCTCAGATGCGGTTCCTCAGCTTCGTGGCTGCAGTGATGAGCATGGCCCCTCCACATAGCGCTCTGGGCCCAGCCCCAGCCTCAGGAGGTTCCAGAGGACAGACCTCGCTATGCACCTGCGGCCCGAGACCTCCCTCCTGCATCTCCCACCCACCCTGTCGGGGGCCCATGTGGCCGCTGGGGGAGCAGGGCGCAGACACATCGCTGCCCCTCGGCAGTGGCACCCGCCAGCTCCACAGATGCCCAGCCTCCTGCGCTGCCCGCCCCCCCCCCCGTGAGTTTCTCAGCTGTTTTCGGCTGAGATCTGCCCCAAGACTGCAGAGCTGGAAAGTAAAATCGCCATCCCCCAGCCACTGGGGAGGCTGTGAAATGCCAGTCGTGTCTGCCTTGGTCGTCCTTCCTTTTTGCAGCTCACCCATTAAGAAATGTCCTTGAAATTGACTTTAGGTTCCTATTTCTTTGGCATTTATCTGATTTAGTTGTATTTCCACACAGGACAGGAGATAAAATGTAATGAAAACACAAGCTTTTGTTTATTTAAAAAAAAAAAAAAAAGCCAGGATAACCACTATCTTCCTCCCCTACCCCCACCGCACAAAAAAAAAAAAAAAAAAAAAAACCTGAAAAAACGGCCTGTGTGCACACGGGTGTAGCTGGCGGCCACACTTCCACGTTCTCTGCTCTGAGGACCCCAGCATTTGACTAAGTTTCCGCCATTGTAGACTATGTTCTGGATAAATCACTTTCCAGTCATTTGTAACTGAGTGTGCCTTGGTTTACCTGTCTTCTCAGCGACAGACTCTAACTGCAAGGAAAGGGACATCCCGTGGGGAATGCGTGAGGCAGAAAAAGAGAAACAGACCCACGGGTTCCCCATCGTTCTAGGAAGTGGCGCCGGGAACGCTGCGGAATACAAACCAATCCCTAGGAGCTCCTGCCCCCGGTCACCTCATGTGACACCTCCAGTGATCAGCCAGTCCACCCTAGACCCCTGAGGTCCCCCTCTGTCCCCTGGCTCTGTCTCCCATGGCAGACCCCAGTCACCTCTTGCCTAGGGTTGCTGCTGCCTCCTAACTAGTCTCCCCTCCACTGCCCACTCTCACAGCAGGAAGGAGGATCTATTCAGATGTAAATCAGATAAAGTCACACTCCCTGCCTTAACACTTTCAGAACTTCCCTAAGTGCCTACAGTACAATCAAAGCTCTATTTTGCTTTTCAAATCAAAGACCTGGTCCCCGGCTTCCTCTCCAACCTCACTTCTGTCCTCCCATCCCTCACTGCTCTCTCGCCGCCAAGCTGCATCCTGCCTCAGGGCCTTTGTACTTGCTCCTGCCTCTGCCAGAAATGCAGTGCCCGATCCCATCTCACCCTAGCTTTCAGTTCAAAGGTCACTTCCTCATGAATGACTCTCCAAATACCTTGTCCCAAATGGTCCCCTCCCTGCTCCTGTCCCCTGGCATTGTCACATCACTGTCTTTATTTTTTGCAGGGCCCTGAGGCAGTGGAACTGTGCTGTTGATCTATCCATGTGTTTACTGTCAGTCTCCCCACAAGAACACAGTTCCAGGACAGCAGAGACATGTCTGTGTCGCCCTCTGCTCTGTCCCAGAGCCCAGAGCAGCACCTGCCCCATGGTGGGTGCTCAGGTGCATGCTGAATTACAATGAATGAGCGCGGATGGGGTCTGGGAGGACAGATGTGGCCTGGGCTGCTGGCCCCGGCCCCACTGCTGGGCTGCTGGCCCCGGCCCCACTGCTGGGCTGCTGGCAGTAGAGCAGCAGCGCTCGGCCTGCCAGGGCTCGCCTCAGCTGCCGAGACCCCTCAGCCAGGGCCACAGCCTTCTCCGGGCGGCCACATCCAGCGACGGGCTAACAGGGCATAAAGGTCTAACCTCCTCTGCCTGAGCCAGCCTAAGCCTGAAGGGCCGTTCTGCTCCCGCTACCACAGGGCTGTGCCCACCCTGTAGGGCCTGCGACGTGGCAGCTCACTCTCCTCTGCCTTCTGCTGTGTCCCCTCCTGCCCACAGGTGTGGCTCTCAAACCTGCTGCTTCCTGGGAAGCCCGGCCCGCGGCCAGCTCCTGCTGCCACCGCCACGCCAGCGCAGCAATACGGAGCTGGGAAGCCAGGTGCTCACACCCCAGAGGGGAGAGGTGGCCAAACCAGCTGACAGTCAAGGCACCCTGTTGCATGACTGCCCATGTGGCCACCTGGGGCACGGAGCAGGTCTCTAGCCCAGCCTTGAGGTACCCAGCCAGGGAGAAGCACCAACGAGACTTCCTGAAGAAAACGATGCTTTAGTTCCGTTTTAAGGAACAAGCCAGAGTTAGCCAGGGGCAGCATGTGCTGCGGTGACGGTGACGCAGGGACATGAAGCTGGAAAGTAGGCAGGGCCCAGGTGAGGGCGACACAGGAGCCCTGTGCCCTGTGCTCAGGGGTGCAGGCCAGAGCATCATCGAGGGAACAGGAGGGAGGTGCTGACGGAGGAGGAGATATGGCTAAATGGCTGAAAATTCAAATGTCAGGGTGTCACAGGCCCCAGTCCCCACACCCGCTGTAAGGTCAGAGGGCCTGGTCCACGCCTCCCTCACTGCGGCCGTGAGCCCCTGTGGGGGGTGTGGGGCAGGGGGAGGGCCTGGCCACTGGTCTCTACCCAGCACCTCAAGCATGGCCACCCCGTGTCCCCGCGCTGGGGCCCAGGACACATCACACGCTGTCCCTCTAACCCTCTGCACTTCCCAAGTTGATCCATCACGAATCCTTGTCACTTGGTATTTATCACCTAACGAAGGGTCATAGCCTTTCAAATCCAAGCGCCATGCTGACTAAAGCCTGCTCTCTGAATTTCTACATTCCTGTCAAAATTGCCTTATCTACTCTTGACCAGAATGCTTTGTGACCATTTCTGTTAATGAAATATACCACGGTGATTAGAGCCTGCTTGAGGCTGGATATTTGAAAGTATTAGGGGCTTTTTAGAGAACACACTTCACTTCACAAACTGCCTGGAAATCTCCATCACTTGAAAGAATTTGTTTTTGACCCAGGTTTGATTATTTGTCCTTTTTTTTTTTTTTTTTTTTTTTTT
>VSMD01083680.1:0-16289 GCA_008750895.1 Mirza zaza | reverse complement strand
TTACTTTGTTGCCCAGGCTAGAGTGAGTGCCGTGGCATCAGCCTAGCTCACAGCAACCTCAAACTCCTGGGCTCAAGCAATCCTCCTGCCTCAGCCTCCCGACTAGCTGGGACTACAGGCATATGCCACCATGCCCGGCTAATTTTTTCTATATATATTAGTTGGCCAATTAATTTCTTTCTATTTTTAGTAGAGATGGGGTCTCGCTCTTGCTCAGGCTGGTTTCAAACTCCTGACCTCGAGCAATCTGCCTGCCTCGCCTCCCATCATGTTTCCTTCTTGATTGTCTTCATGCTGGTTTGAAACTGGAACTCTGAACTGAACTGGAGTATCAGAACACTTTAATTATAGCCTAAAAGGATATTGGTACAACTGAATCATGACGTGGGTGGGAAAGAAAGGGGATAAAGATAGTACATATTCTTCAAGCACATACTGCAGGTTCATAAACCCTTGGCTGCCTTAAAATTCACAAAATTTTTCAGAGCCTTAGATATACTTTTGGCTGTTTGCCTAGCTTTTGTTAACCAAAATACCTAAGTTGTCTTTGAACTTTGGCTTGTTAGAAAAGGACATTAATGCTAGAATAAACTTGCTTGAAATGGAATACTTTGTCAAGGTGTTGTTTTTCCCTTTTTCTTCTGTGACTTAATTTGTGTGTTCCTTTAATGAAATGTTTGAGCAAAATCTTCTGTACTTCCCCCCCACCTGGCTGTTCCTGCAGTGAAGTCATCTGGTTGGCCATGTGAATGATGTCATGATTGGCATTAAGTTTATCTCACAGGTTCAAGGTGGCCAAATTAGAGGTGAGAGAAGAACGTCCTAGGATGGATGTACCTACTAATTAAGAATTGAAGAACTTTTTACACCCATGCCTAACTTTCAGAAAATTTATTGCATGTCATTAGATGAAATAACACAAGTAAGGTGATCAGTTTAATACCTTGCAGTAAATACTCAATAAATGTTGGCTGTTAATATACTGGTTTGTTTTATGCCATGTCAGAATTCCTGTAATGAAAAGAGAATAGTGGGCCGGGCGTGGTGGCTCATGCCTGTAATACTAGCACTCTGGGAAGCCGAGGCGGAAGGATTGCTCAAAGGTCAGGAGTTCAAAACGAGCCTGAGCGAGACCCTGTCTCTACTAAAAATAGAAAGAAATTAATTGGCCAACTAAAAATGTATGTACAAAAAATTAGCCGGGCATGGTGGCACATGCCTGTAGTCCCAGCTACTCCGGAGGCTGAGGCAGGAGGATTGCTTGAGCCCAGGAGATTGAGATTGCTGTGAGCTAGGCTGATGGCATGGCACTCACTCTAGCCTGGGCAACAAAGTGAGACTCTGTCTCAAAAAAAAAAAAAGAAAAGGAAAACAGAATAGTGGAAAAAGCGACCATGCTGAAATTCAGATGCATTCAGCCAACACCTTAATCTCCATTGTAAATCTATTCAGTTTATTAGACATCCTGATAAATACTCAGTGTTGCCCATAAAATCCCTGACATCTGAATGAAAGAAAATTATATGAAGAGTATACTTTGGGTCACTCTGTGGACCCTTCAAGATTTTGGGTGTGGAGGAAGACACCAGGAAGTCACAGGAACCAACAGAAGGGAAGAGGAGAGCTAATAGAGAGTTCTTTTATTTAAATTTAATGATTTTGGGGGAAAAGATATATACTCCTATACATAAGATCTGCTGTCTTGTTAAACACTGCCATTTTTAAACTGGGATTAAAAGGGAAACTATCCTTGAAGATAATGTTAGAGGTTGGTTTTAGGTAAATTTGTTTTATGGCTATTAAAAGGTCTTCTGTATGGGCAAGCTTGTTTCTGAAGAATGTGTTTGGGAACTAGGAATTAGGAAAATGAAAAAATAGGAATAGTTCCTATATTTAAGTACTTTATCTTGCCCCGGAATGAGTTATGGTTATATGGTGAGGAGCGTTTTTCTCCTTGATAGAGGGTTTTGTTTTTGCTTTGTTTTTCGAGAATGGAAAGATAATGGTTTAGAAGTTCTTTTATAAAGGGAGATGATGTGCACTTTTGGCAGTTGAGTGCAGTCTGTTTCTCACATTACTCTATAATTGAGAGGCATGTTAATATCCTCATAAAAGACATTTTGCTGCCTCCTCTTTAAATGCTCAGCTGTTCTGGTGCCCGTTATTTCCCCCAGGCAGCCAGTGATTGACTGGAGTCAGCAGGTTTTTATGGCATTAACAGCAGTCTGCTCTTTTATTTTTAATGTGATTCTTAATCCCCTGCCCCTCCCCCTTTTTTGTAGGTTTCTGCAACTGAGAATAGCCCTGCAACCCGTTCCACCCCTGCTGAAGATGACTCCCGTAAGCATTTGTTCTTGGATCTGGAGGGTGAAGTCCTTGTTCTCTACCCATATTTGGTTCAGGGGTATTCCCATTACTGTCAGTGCTGAGAAAGCAACATACTAAATCCACCCATTTAACTGATCAAATCCCTCACTTGGTTTTAAGAGCTGATGCTTGAATATCCTTTATGCATTTCATGGCTTGGGGAGAAGTTAAATTCAATTAAATATGGTTAAGTTGGGGCAAACTGAATACTTCTGATGCTTCTCTCATTGAATTTATCCTCCCTTTTGTACCCAACCCTTTCAGGGTTAAAACTGTATAAACTAATTTTAAAGTTTCATTTTAACAGAAGTTTGACATAAAAGGAATTTATTCATTTATTAGGCTAAAGAATAGGTATTTGAGTAACCTGTTAAAAATATCGTTTTATCCTGTCTGGGTATGGTGGCTCACGCCTGTAATCCCAGCACTTTGGGAGGCCAAGGTGGCAGGATCATTTGAGGCCAGGAGTTTTTGAGACCAGCCTGGGCAACATAATAAGACCTCCGTCTCTATAAAAAACATTTAAAAATCATCCGGGCATAGTGGTGCACACCTGTAGTCCCAGCTACTCAGGAGGCTGAGGCAAAAGGGATTGCTTGGGCCCGTGAGTTCAAGGCTGAGTGAGCTATGATCGCACCACTGCCCTCCAGCCTGGGAAGCAGAGCAAGACGCTGTCTCAAAAAAAAAAAAAAAAAAAAAAAAAAAATATATATATATATATATACACACATACATACATACATATATATATATGGATTTCCAGCTTCTCCCCAGGCTAGTTTACTAGAAACTGAAAACTATACAACTAAAATAGAAGTATGAGTTAAACAGATCTCTAGTAAACCCTACCTTAAAATTTCAGAGAAAAACTCTCGCTGCTGGAATCCAGGAACATTCCTTTTTGTAATCATTTTTCTTGGACTAGAAATGCTTCTGAGTTTTGACTAGGTTTGCAAAAAAAAATTTTTTAAAAATAAGCCTTAGTCTTTTAGTATGTTGTTGACTCTAGATTTTAAGGAATTCTTTTGTGGTTCCTTAGTGGCTGCGTAAATGGCTTTTCTCTGCCTCTTCCGAGTTCCATGGGATGAATACACTGGCAGGGAATTAACTCATGCAGTTGGCACTTCAATGATTATGAAAAAAACTTCATGGAGCCCTTTTACATAATCTTCTACAGGACTGACAGAAAAGATAGTGTCAGGTTACACATACACACATGCACACACACATACGTGCACACGTGGTATGAAATTTCTGCCCTCATGTTCCCCCATTTTCCCCACTGCGGTTGAAGCACCCCAGAAGTTATTAGGAGTACTAACTACTGAAAAAACATCAACGTCTATAAGCAGCCTTTACAAATGACAAATGGTACAGGGGGAAAAGTTATTTTTATAGCCTGGTTTGGATTTTTGCTATGTGTGGCAAGGAGTGAGAAAGCCTTCTCACTAAGAACTTGATCAGTGAGAGGACCTGAGGGAACCTAAGGAGCATAACCTTTAGTGTTGGAATCTTCTTCAACAGAAAAGCTGTGTTTTTCCTGGTGTTGAAAGGACCTACTGTTAGCAGAAAGTGCCCAGATTTTGCTTTTCAAAAGAACCCTTTCAGAGACTTCCCATGAGATATTGTAAAATGTCGTCCTTTTGTGACTCACGCAGGTAACTCCCAGGTTAAGAGTGAGGTCCAACGGCCTGTCCATCCCAAGCCGCTAAGTCCAGATTCCAGAGCCTCCAGCCTTTCTGAAAGTTCTCCTCCCAAAGCAGTGAAGGTACGATGGCAATTTGTCTCTGAGCTTTTTGACATTGGTTTACTCATAGAGCTGGTTGTACTTTTTATTATTATGTTGGTTATAACCTGTTTTTGCTTTCCTAGAGATGATAATGTGAAATAGGGGCACATTTAAGCCAATCACTTTCCCTGGAAATCTTGCTGCCTTTCTGCTCAGGTGTTTGCGCCTGCAGGGGGAGGGCTCACTAATGACTCTTGGTTTGAACTCTGGAAAACTTATGAAAGTTTTTTTAAAAAAAACTGAAGTTAAATAACATAATGCGGCCGGGCGCGGTGGCTCACGCCTGTAATCCTAGCACTCTGGGAGGCTGAGGCGGGCGCATTGCTTGAGGTCAGGAGTTCGAAACCAGCCTGAGCAAGAGCGAGACCCCGTCTCTACTATAAATAGAAATAAATTAATTGGCCAACTGATATATATAGAAAAAATCAGCCGGGCATGGTGGCGCATGCCTGTAGTCCCAGCTACTCGGGAGGCTGAGGCAGAAGGATCGCTTGAACCTAGGAGTTTGAGGTTGCTGTGAGCCAGGCTGACGCCACGGCACTCACTCTAGCCTGGGCAACAAAGCGAGACTGTCCCAAAAAATAAATAAATAACATAATGTGATTTTTTTTAAATGTTCAAATTCATAAATCTGTGAATGGGGGAAAGCCCACAAAATGAGAAATACAAGAAATCTGTTAAACTAAAGTCAGCACACTGGACGGAGATGTGCAATATCACCTTAAAGATAGTGATTCTCTGCTCTGAGGAGCTTAACTATAACCCAATTGATGGTTAGCATTTTTAAAGGAAGAATGTGTCCACTGGAATTTTTTGTAAAAATTGGCATTCAAGCAACAGTTATACTAAGGTATATTAAATATTAAGAAGTGTTACTGATTTTTTGTATGCTAAAATTTTTCTGGGTTTCTCAACCTATGATGTGCTTTTATTCCCCAATTTTAAAAAAATCATCTGTCTTTTCCCTTTCTATGAGCAAACATATATTCCCATAAAAATAAACTAAAAGAATGTTTTTTTTAAATTCCAAAGCTTATTTTAGGCTTGTTAACTGCCTTATTTTAATTGACTGTTTTGCTAATGTAATGCTGCTTCACCTATTTGGATTACTAACCAAACATACCCACACTTCTCTAGTGTCTTTCTCCTCTGCTGTTCTCTTAAGTAGCTGGGTTGTGTTTCACAAGTTTTAGCATTAGAGAGAAACTCAATAGGTAGAATTAGTTTTAAGGTGGTTTGTGCTGCTCAAACCTCATGTGGGTATCTGCCATGCTTATATCTCTTAACTGTGTGCATAATTGGTCCTTTGAAAGTTGTAGTGCACAAAAAGGATGAGAAGAAGACATAGAAAAGGAAAGGGGAATCCAGGATTTAAAGGATGGATTAAAAGGCTGAGGGAGGGGGTAGATGAAGAAGAGAAACATGAAAATTTTAAAGGAAGCAGAGATTTATGAGAAGAGTAAGGTTTATTGAAAAGGAACAAAAGATGAAGAAAGTAGCAAGTCCGAGAAGAAATGCGTCATGGTGGTTGAATCTGCACATGTAGTCAACATGACTCTGTTCTGGCCTTGACAATCTGCTAGTGCTGCCAGCAGCACTTTTTATTTTCTAGTATCTGGAGTCCCACGAAGTAGCAAAAGCTACAGGGTTACTTTCCTGTCCAGCAGCCACCCTGCTCAGCTGTGAGTGCTTGGGTCGTGGTTCTGGATCAAGAACGGCTAGCAGATCTGACTTGGTCATGATTTCTGTGTGACCAAGGGACCTGGAGAAGTTTCCAGGTTAATCTAAGAACTCAAATCTTTCCTTAGGACTATTTGAATTCTCAATAATATTAGAATTCCCAATGCAGTCTTGCTGTCCTCCCTCAGCTGCTAGGCCAAACCTCTTCATACTGGGTTGGGATACCTCCAGGTTCAGATTCCCGGGTCTGGGCTGATGCATGGTGTGTGAAGGCGCATGCCTCACTTAGGTCTTCCCTGGCACCAGGGAGAAGAGACGGAGGTAAAGGCCCCTCTGCATCTGCCTCAGACCCATGCCTGCTCCTTTGAGCCTAGTCACTCAGCAGTAGAAAGCAGACAGCTCTGCTGTCATAGATGTGCAGCTCAGGCTTTGAGTGTTAAAGACTGGAGTAAATGGGCCTGGGTAAATTGGACTGCAGTAAACTCCTCATGTTTGCCTGCGGTCCAAAGTTCAAATGGTCACGATGTACACAGCCTGGGGGACCCAGTTACTTCTCCACTTTTATTTCAGGGCAATTTGTTTGCTCTTCCTCTAATTCCCGTTTACAGTCTGCAAGTGGCTACATAGATACTTTAGTAGATGTTTATAGGAAGACCTGATGGCATAACCAGTCTCATGGATGTAGACTGTGCCGCAGAAGTTGTTTCTCCACTTTGGGAAATTACATACAGCTAAGAATAAACGTGTTCACTCAGAATAGATTTTTTAGATCCCACACATTCTAGAAAAAACTGCTCCTTAGTGCCTTTATGTCTGTTATTGAAAATAGGACATCTAAGGTAGAGACTCAATTCATTTCAAATTTTAACTTAAGTAAAAAAATGAGAAAGTTCTTTAAAAGTAAGGATTTTGCCTGCTTTGAACACTGGCCACGGAGCTCAGTTGCTGAGACTTGGTGCTAATGAAGTTAAAGTTGTAGGTTTGTTCTCTAAAAGGGTGTTCTGGGAGCACAGCTTAGTGGACCCTGTGAGAAGGATCAGCCCCTTTCTACTACTTCAAGAGACTGAGGCATTTGGGGGGTTTTATTTGTTTGGTTGTTTTTTTTTTTTAGAGACAGGGTCTCACTTGGTTACACAGGATGGAATGTTGGAATGTAGTGGCACAATCATGGCTTACTGTAGCCTCAAACTCCTGGGCTGCTTAAGTGATCCTCCTGCCTCAGCCTCCCAAGTAGATAGGACTACAGAACTGCCACCGTGCCTGGCAATTCTGAGGTTTTGGTGTTTTTTTTTGTTTTTTTTTTTGAGACAGAGTCTCACTTTGTTGCCCAGGCTAGAGTGAGTGCCATGCCATCAGCCTCGCTCACAGCAACCTCAAACTCCTGGGCTCAAGCGATCTTACTGCCTCAGCCTCCCAAGTAGCTGGGACTACAGGCATGCACCACCATGCCCGGCTAATTTCTGTATGTATATTTTTAGTTGGTCAATTAATTTCTTTCTATTTTTAGTAGAGATGGGGTCTCGCTCAGGCTGGTTTCGAAATCCTGACCTCAAGCAATCTGCCTGCCTCAGCCTCCCAGAGTGCTAGGATTACAGGTGTGAGCCACCATGCCTAGCCCAATTCTGAGGTTTTTGATTGCCAACTATACCTCAGTAAAGTTGGAAAAGGGGTGGAGAGGAAGAGAGAGAGACTCAAAGATCTCTTAAGCTTTATGCCCTCCCATTTGAAAGAAGTCATTCCCTAAACGTCCCCAGAGGAGAGGATAGGGGAGAAAAAGGCAAGGAGATGGCCCTAGGGGATACCTGCTTATCCCAGGACAGCCCAGTGTCCTTTGCCCAGGACAGCCCAATTCCAGGCTTCCTTGGCTGGTCCTTCTAATGGATATTAGGAGAAAACATGGCAGACTACATTAGAGGGCACATATTACAATGTCCATCTCGGAGCCCACCAGCTGTCCCTCCCCCTGTGGACAGGGTAGGAAGTTATATGCTGTTTTGCAAAGCTATCAGAATTATCCTAAAGAAGCATCTGGAATTTTTTTCTAACTTACCTACTTATTACTGCTTCCTCAGATCACTAACCTTTCTTCTATGCATAGAGCAGTCTATTTAACATATAAATATTCCCCAAAATGCTTTTACAAAGAGTTTCACAGTAAGTCAGGGAAAGAGTTAAGGCTACAGAGAGCTGGACCAACCATTTACTGTGTGGTGAAGAATTTCAGTTTCATTACCTAGATATTTTGCACAAATTGGAAGGAGGGAGTGAAAGGCTTTTGTGGTGTCTGAGGAATGGAGGCTTTACCTCAATACAGAATTTTCTTATTTCTCGATGTCTAAAAGCTAGTTAACTTCACTGCCTATCACCAGCTGCTGCTCCCCCCACCCTACCCCACACACATATATCCCAATTGGGGCCTTCATTAGACTAAAAAATATATGTAAGACGAGCGGGTGCAAGAATGTAGATGAAGCCATGCACATTTATTGGGAAAATAACTTTAAGTAGATGCTCATCAACAGAGGGTCTATAATATCTCTCATATGGGAAAGATAGTGTTTATGAGCATCAATTATTTACATATTGTCTCATTCATTCCAGAATGTCCTGAAGACATTATCTACATATTTTAATTTGAAACATAGTGAAGACTGGTTTGTTCAAAGTGCTATAGTGAGATGATTTTCATTTGGGTTAGCATCTGCTCTCTTCCCCCAGAGTTTCTTTTAGTTATGGAAGTTTAACATTCCAGGACAATTTAGAAGATGCTCTATTGGTTTGTGAGTCAGGAGTTCTGAGCTTGTTCCGCAGTGAGCAGGTATTTGTAAATCTACCCTCAAGAGGCCAAGGGAGCCACCGGGGCGTGGTGGCTCAAGCCTGTAATCCTAGCTCTCTGGGAGGCCGAGGTGGGCGGATCATTTGAGCTCAGGAGTTCGAGACCAGCCTGAGCAAGAGCGAGACCCCATCTCTACTATAAATAGAAAGAAATTAATTGGCCAACTAATATATATAGAAAAAATTAGCCGGGCATGATGGCACATGCCTGTAGTCCCAGCTACTTGGGAGGCTGAGGCAGTTAGGATTGCTTGAGCCCAGGAGTTTGAGGTTGCTGTGAGCTAGGCTGACGCCACGGCACTCACTCTAGCCTGGGCAATAAAGTGAGACTCTGTCTCAAAAAAAAAAAAAAAAAGAGGCCAAGGGAGCTGAGAGGCCAAAAAAAGAAGCTGATAAATCCAGTTTCTCAGAAAGAAACATTGAATGGGGACTTAGGAACAGAAGCCATGTCTAGGAAGCTGTGAGATGGTGGATCCCTGCACCCTCCAGGAAATATCCTTTATATAGCAAGCTCTTTTGGTAAAACATGTGCAGCTGGTTGTATCTCAGACTTTCTTGTGTAACTCGTGACCACTGGGGAAGTTAGATAAACATCTTTATGAGGGTTATCTTTGCTACAGGCATTGCTCTTTATGAGGTGTTATCTATGCTACAGGCATTGTTTAACGACCTTGCTGTGGAACACCTTGGTATACAGGAATCAAACATATCATGGGGATTTCACTTCAAGATGGCATCACTCTTGCTGTGCAACAGGCTATTTTCCTACAGAGTTTTCATTCTAATTCCATAACTGACTATGTGAACATTGATAAGACACCTGGGATCCTGGTGCTTTACTTTCTACATGGTGGGGGGCAAAATGGTGGGGGAAGGAGAATGAAAAAAAACTGGTACTAACTGAAAAAAATATATTGTTGAGTTAAAAGATGTCTAACACTCTCATATTAGCAGTGCTCATGATGTGTCTTTGCCAAGTCTGAGCATGCTATGAAGGCATGGGCAGGAAGTATGCCAGGCCTATGATAATGGTAGAGATTTTTGGGCACTGACTATGCTTCCTGTTGTCTGAATAGACATGGAGGCAATTACAGAAAAGTGGCTGAGAGCCCAGGACAGGAGTAATGAAGGGAAGGCACAGCCGCAGCCGCTGTGACTTGCATATTACCATGTTAGGATCCCCTTGTGTGTATGAAACCATAAGGGCTGTTGGGCAGCTGCTGCATAAACCTTAAATAATATCAAAAAGGGTTTATGTGAGAAATGAATAGGAATAATGGGCCTCTGATAGGTCTGGCTTTGGGTGAGTCGGTTGTTTGAACTAGCAGTCCATTAATTTGACATTAAGGAGGAGGAAAGGTGAGGGTGAAGGCTTCATGAAAGAGAAAGCCACTGTGGGTCAGGTGTGGGGAGGGAGTGAGACACTAAAGAATTGCTAAAGAGACACTCCTTGTGTGCAGAGGGCTCATAAAAGCTCTCTTGCCTGAGCCGGATATGCTCCAGCCTCAGGTGGATAGGAGTGAGGCTGATTTTTCCATGATCAACAGAGTTGCTTGAAAATCAAAGAAAATGTGGTCTTATTGTTGGCTCTGAGTCTCTGAGTGTCAGCTCAGCTGCAGTAAAGCACTCCAGGGCATGCAAATGCTATGTATTTATTGAAGGTTCCTGTTTGTCTCTTCCAGCTTCTGCTTCCTGCTCCCGGTACCTAATTTCTGCTCCTGCCTTCCACTTTTCTCCTAATGTGAGCTCAACTTTCAGCTTTCTCTCAGGTTCTCCTTTCCTTCCATCCCCTGGGCTGCACCCTTCTCCTACAGTGTGTTCTTTCCCTTGTGTGTTTGTGAAGGAGGTGTGCTCTGTGTCCCTCCCTGCCCCTTCAGCAGAGTAGTATCCGTTTCCTCCTACACCAGACCAGAATGAGCACTTAGTCTCCTAAATCTATTTCAAGTGCTAAAAAATATCGAATCCCCTCTCCGCAACTGAAAAAGATTTTCGATCTGATAAACACATCTGTCCTATTCCTTATGCATTGCATGAATTGTGATTGGCACATGTTCTGTGCAATGGCTTCACTTGTACTGTTACACCCCGATTTTATTCTGCATTTTAATATATCTCCTGCTTGCTAGACAAAGACCCCATCCTTTCAGAGAAAATTTAATTAAGACCATGCAAAGACATCTCCATTCAGGTCATGTTAGAATGTCTATATAAGAAGAAAAGAATTCTGAACTCCAAATACTGTAATGCCTTAATTACTTAACAATGGCATTCAATAAAATAACCTTTGGTCACATTAATTACCATCCTTATGCTTTGTAAACTAGGTTGTAGCCTGTGTTTTTTGGTTTTTAGTTTTTTTGTTTGTTTTGTTTTGTTTTTAGGACTCTACCTTTAGAATGAAGTGGGATGCTGTTAATTTGCCATTTCCACTCAGTTTTGCTCCTTCATTCTTAAATCCCTTGGGTACTATTTAGAATTTACCACTACTTTCTTTTTTTTTTCTTTTCTTTTCTTTTCTTTTTTTTTTTTTCCTGATACAGGATCTTACTCTTTTGTTGCCCAGGCTGGAATGCAGTGGCATGATTGTAGCTCACTGCAGCCTCAAACTCTTGGGCTCAAATGATCCTCCTGGCTCAGCCTCCTCAGTAGCTGGGACTACAGGCATTTTGCCACTGCACCCAGCTGATTTTTTTATTTTTATTTTTTGTACAGACAGGGTCATGCTATGTTGTGCAGGCTTTAATCTTATTAAACTCCCTTTTACAGATTTTTCCCTTTACTTCCATTTTCTGCTCTCATTTCGTGCCCAAATCTACTTGGAAAACCATTCCTATTTTTTGCTTTACTTCCTAGTGAATCATGTGGCAAGTGAACCAGCAGCCTTAACTTTTTATGAGACTATTTTTGAGCTTTTAAATCAAAATTCTATCTTGCTTATAATCTGGTTCACTGTAGGTTTAACTTAACCTTTCAGGCCCTGGGCCTTGGGGTTAATTTGTATTATTCCTCATCATGTGTTTTCTGGTGAGAGCCCAAACTGGTCTTGGCAGCAAAGAGGGCCACCTAGTTGCCAATGAGAGCTTCCTGGCCACCTAAGTTGCTTCCTGCATCTACGGGTTGAGGTATTTGTTGAGGTGTTGGGGCAAGTCAAGGGTTACTCACACACGCCTCCGGACTTCTTACTCCCACTCCTTAGAGCCATGTGACCATTTCTTATCACGTAAATGCATATAATATTTTTGGAATTCTGGCTTTTATCAATGCTAGAATACCAATTTTTTTTTTTTTTTTGAGACAGAGTCTCACTTTATTGCCCAGGCTAGAGTGAGTGCCATGGCGTCAGCCTAGCTCACAGCAACCTCAAACTCCTGGGCTCAAGCAATCCTAACTGCCTCAGCCTCCCAAGTAGCTGGGACTACAGGCATGTGCCACCATGCCCGGCTAATTTTTTTTTTTTTTTATATATATATATATTAGTTGGCCAATTAATTTCTTTCTATTTATAGTAGAGATGGGGTCTCACTCTTGCTCAGGCTGGTCTCCAACTCCTGAGCTCAAATGATCCGCCCACCTCGGCCTCCCAGAGTGCTAGGATTACAGGCTTGAGCCACCGCGCCCGGCCTAGAATACCAATTTTATATTGTTTAGGATTGAATTTACCAGGTAGAACCACTGTGCCCACCCTTATTCTACACTTAACAGTCCATGAATACCTAGACATGAATGCATTAAGAAATGCATTTCTCCATTGCATTAGTTTTATTCTCCATTGGTTTTTAGAAATATTATGGAACCTATATTGGGCTATGCTTCCTTCTGGTGTCCTAGTTAAAATAGTTTGTGTCTCATAAACTGTTCCATTTGTGTGTCAGTTTTGACTTGTTTTAAAATATTGGCCAGGCGTGGTGGTTCACATCTGTAATCCTAGCACTCAAGGAGGCTGAGGCGGAAAGATCACTTGAGGTCAGGAGTTTGAGACCAGCCTCAGAAAGAGTGAAACCCTGTCTCTGCCAGAAATAGAAAGCAATTTGGCCGGGCAACTAAAATAGAAAAAATTAGCCGGGCATGGTGGCGCACACCTGTAGTCCCAGCTACTCAGGAGGCTGAGGCAGGAGGATGGCTTGAACCCAGGAGTTTGAGGTTGCAGTGAGCTGTGATGATGCCACTGTAGCCCAGGAAACAGAGCAAGACTCTGTCTCAAAATAGATAAATGATAAATAAAAATAAATATGTTATACCTAGTTGATTGAGCAAGTCAAGATTATAAGCAGAGGCCGGGCTCGGTGGCTCACGCCTGTAATCCTAGCACTCTGGGAGGGCAAGGCAGGTGGATCGCTCAAGGTCAGGAGTTCGAAACCAGCCTGAGCAAGAGCGAGACCCCGTCTCTACTAAAAATACAAAGAAATTAATTGGCGAACTAAAAATATATAGAAAAAATTAGCTGGGCATGGTGGCACATGCCTGTAGTCCCAGCTACTCGAGAGGCTGAGGCAGGAGGATCACTTGAACCCAGGAGTTTGAGTTTGCTGTGTGCTAGGCTGACACCACGGCACTCACTCTAGCCTGGGCAACAAAGTGAGACTCTGTCTCAAAAAAAAATAGATTATAAGCAGAGAATAAAAGATGCCTTACTAAATGTCTTTTTCTAAGTTCCAAAGCCAAATACACTTCCTCTCCTAGAAATTTATCTCCTTCAGAATCTGTGTTTATAATAGTCTGTCTTGCTTTTATTTGGCATTTGAATCAATGGTTTTTTCTCTGTATGTGATGACATTTTCTCCTAATCCCTTCCCCCTACTCCTTGTCCCCTACTCCTAATATTTCGTTTGTGTGGTGGCTCGTCTAAGTCTTTCTCTGCAGTCCAGCCCTAGCTCCGCCTGTCCTCAGAGGCTGCTACACTTGGGGCAGCCAGACAATTTGGGAAAGGAATTCAGAAGAGCCTCTTGTTTTTCAAGAGTCAACTGATAGAATTGTAGCAGGTTTAATGTTCCTATGAGAATTGACTGACTAGTTTAGGGAGTCCTTAGATAAAGTAAATCCTAGGGCCCATCTCAACAGAGTACTAACTCATCACTACTTATGCTAAAGTTGTTCTTTTCCTTTTCCCAGAAGTTTCAGGTACCTGCAAGAGAGACCTGTGTGGAATGTCAGAAGACAGTCTACCCAATGGAGCGTCTCTTGGCCAACCAGCAGGTGTTTCATATCAGCTGCTTCCGTTGCTCCTATTGCAACAGTAAACTTAGGTATGCCAGACAAAACAAGCCCTCCCTCTGGATGGTTGGAGGTCCGCAGGGAGTCTTCGGCTTTTAGACCACTGGTATCAAAAGCTAGTGTGCTAATGGTGTTCTGTTGAAGGCTCTTGAATAAAATTAAAAGCACCATTTAGTGACAAGTCTTTCATATCAAATAATAATGGTGTTTGAAACTTCTTGGTACACTGATACGTTAATTTATGTGTTAGGACTGAAGCTTAAGTAATATGCATTGCACGTAAAACTCCCCTCCGTGGACCTAATTTAATAGAATGTTTTCCCTTGGTGTCATAGAATGATAAGGTTACTTGCCTAAGCCCTTACTTCAAAATGTCCTAAGCTCTGAATAAATGGTAATAATAGCAGTTATGATAGCCCCCAAAGAGCATGTTGTTTTCTCTACATTGCCTCATTTTATATGTTTCTGAGAAAATAATTATGTATCATTTCTTCCAGGTAACTCAAAATATGGATGTAAGTGTGACAAATTGGGGAACTATTCAATATTAATTTCTTTTCTTTTTTTTTTTTTTTTGAGATAGGGTCTTTCTCCGTTACCTAGGCTGGAGTACAATGGCACAGTCATAGCTCACTGCAGCCTCAAACTCCTGGGCTCAAGTGATCCTCCTGCCTTAGCCTCCCAAGTAGCTGGGAGTACAGGCATGTGTCACCATGCCCAGCTTATTTTTTAAATTTTCTTTGTAGAGACTGGGTCTTGCTATGTTTCCTAGGCTAGTCTTAAACTCCTGGCCTCAAGCAATCCTCCTGCTTTGGCCTCCCAAAGTGCTGGGATTATAGAGGTATGAACCACCTTGCCTGGCCTATTAACTCATCTTAATCAGTGTCTTAGAGAAGGAAGTAACTAAGATGTCCCTTTCTCTAGCTTTCCTTCCAGAGCAAGCATCCCTTCTAAAATACACTTGAAGATGTTCCTGGTATCTGTGTGACACTTCTAGCAGGTGGTACCTGACTATAGCTAGTTCTAGTGTTAGATAGCTCTAGCTAGACAACTTTTCCTTATATTGACCCAAAATTTCCCTTATAACTGTCACTCATTAGTTCTTTTTTATGGCCCACTATGTTAATTTTTTCTCCAAAGCACATTATTTCTTTTTTGGAGATGCTGTCATTTTATACCCTCTTTAAAATGTATTACCCTGGGCCAGGCACGGTGGCTCACGCCTGTAATCCTAGCTCTCTGGGAAGCCGAGGTGGGCGGATCGTTTGAGCTCAGGAGTTCGAGACCAGCCTGAGCAAGAGCGAGACCCCATCTCTACTATAAATAAAAAGAAATTAATTGGCCAACTAATATATATAGAAAAAAAATTAGCCAGGCATGGTGGCACATGCCTGTAGTCCCAGCTACTTGGGAGGCTGAGGCAGCAGGATTGCTTGAGCCCAGGAGTTTGAGGTTGCTGTGAGCTAGGCTGATGCCATGGCACTCACTCTAGCCTGGGCAATAAAGTGAGACTCTGTCTCTAAATAAATAAATAGATAGATAGATAGATAGATAGATAGATAGATAGATAGATAGATAGATAGTATTACCCTCTGAGAGACACTATATCTCCTAAAGTCTTGTCCAGCACTAACATTAAGGAAGACCTACCTCCTGGTCACTCCTTGCTGTTCTCCTATTAATCATAACTTACTTTTATTCAGTCATAGTAGCTATTGAGTGTCAACCATTTGCAGAGCATTAAACCTGTTCCTATAGTGTTATACTTTTAAATCATAACACAAATGGAAACCTAGGAGGAAAAGATTCAGCTTTACAAAGGAATATTATAAGTAGTTACAGGTTATAAATACTGAGGAAAGGTATGAGTGATCAGAGCTAGCTAGTATTATCTAGGGAAGACTTCCCAGAAAAAGTAATTTGTTAACAGTTTTAACAGAGGAATGTGAACATTAAATAATGAGATTCAGAAAATATGATTAAGCACTTTTGCGCCTTTGGCTCTCCCTTTGCTGCGACAATGGGTTTGGTCTCATCTGTGGCATATATATCATGCTCTGTAAACCTATGTCTTACTCTTGCCCTATAATCCTATCTTTCCTCAATAAACCTCATTTTCGAGCTTGAAAAAAAAATATGACTCAGTATAGAGTTTGAGTGCAAAGCTTGAGAATGGCCACTTGGAAACACCAACTCCAAACGAATGGGGTCAGCATTTCAAAGTGGAGAAGTTAAGGTTTCACTTATATAGAAATTTTAGCAGGGCCGGGCGTGGTGGCTCACGGTTGTAATCCTAGCACTCTGGGAGGCCGAGGCGGGCGCATTGCTCAAGGTCAGGAGTTCGAAACCAGCCTGAGCAAGAGCGAGCCCCTGTCTCTACTATAAATAGAAAGAAATTAATTGGCCA
>VSMD01083679.1:0-29333 GCA_008750895.1 Mirza zaza | reverse complement strand
TTTTCATAAAACTACCATTTTTTGCACCTTCCCATGTGCCAGACATCCTGACAGGCACTTTAAACAACATAACCAGAAATGTTTCATTTCCCAGAATCCCCTTTTTTGGCTACCCAGAATCCCTTTTACTAAGAAAAATAACTGGCATTTGTTGAGAGCATACTATGTGCCATACTATGCTCTCCCCTAATCTTAATGACCCAATTTTTGTGTGTATATATCCCACTCTCCCTTCCCCCTAATTCTCCAGATAAAGAATTTCAGCCCAAGGGAGTCCAGTGACCTGCCAAGATCCCTGAGGTAGTTTCTTTCTCTGCAAACAGTTAGTACTTCCCCACTGGGGTTTCCGGGAGACAGTTAGGGTTTGACTGCAAGTTCCTTTGTTATTAGTTCCTTTGTGGCTTTGGTGCTTTGGGGTGTAATTCCCAGACAGCCTTGAAGAAAGGATGCCCTTGTTTCGTGGTACTTCAAACACTGCAAGAATAGACAGAGACGTCTCCACAAGGGCTGTAGAAAGAGGAGTATTTTCATTGATCCACAGAACAAATGGGAATGCAGCTGGGAGCATGTGGACAGAGCTTCCAGAGAAAGGCTCCTTACAGACCTGCTGGGAGGCAGTGGCAACCCTTTTGGGGAAGTGAAAGGGACCAGGCCAAGAGTGGCTTGAGCTGTGCTATCTATCATCAGTTGAGGTTCTTTTTGTGTCAGGAAACAGAAACAAATGCAGACTACCTAAGCAGAATTTATTGGGAGGATGTGTGGGTATCTCATAGAACCCTAAATCAGCTGCGCCTGGGGAAGGACTGAAGCCAGGGAGCGGAACTATCAGAGACAGGGCAGTACTTTCACTCTCTCTCATCTCTGCCTCAACTTTCTCTTTTCTCCTGAACAGCTGTCCCTGCTTCTATGGCTGGGAATGGTCACCCCCTCCTAAGGGAACACCAGGCTGAACTGAAACCAAAGGCCAGCTTAGGAGGGTGCAGAAGCTCTGTCCCCTCATCCAGTCCTACTTGTCCCCAACCACCCACCACCCCTATTTGAGATCTCCCTCTTCCTGCAGATGTGGACGCTCTCCCCACCCAGCCCCCCAAGGGACCCACTGTGGGAGCTCAGAGGGAAGGAGAAGCCAGCCAAAAATTCCCTCTCTGTGTGGCTCCCTGTCTATGTCATGATGCTCTGCTTGAGGATGACGGAGTTCTCGACAGTTTGGGGAAGAGAAGCGAAATGTCCTCTTACTCAAGAGAGCAGCAAAGCACACCACTCTCCCATCCCCAGAAAGGGCTAGCAGGTTGGGCCCTCAAGAGTCACCTGGTCCTGGCTTCTCAGTGTCTCTTGTCCTTTCATCCAGAATATTTTATTATTTAGACAGTCTCCTTTTTAGGCCACATGTACAAGGCCTATTATACATTCACTCTCTTCCCTCATCCGGGCCACAGCTATTCTGAGCAGGGCACTGAAGTACAGAGACAAAGGTGGCAGAGTCCCTGCCCTCAGGAGGCTCCTGGTAGATGGGGACGACAAACCCATAATAAGAGCAGTGACCCAGATGACATTTTGCTCCTCCTGCCAGCAGGCCACACTTCCCTTTAATGTGTAAGCTGCAACCATCTGAGCCCTCCCTCTGCCAGACTTCAGGACATTAGGTCCTTACCAGATTCCCTTCCCCAAGGATCTCTGAGAAATCTTACTTGTGCCACCAATTCACTGTGGTTGTCACTTGCCACTTCTGTCTGCCCCACTGGACCCCTGGCCTGGACTCTGGCAGGGCCTGCTCTCTGGACCCTTTCTCCCCAGGCTGCTGCTTCCCACTTAACTTTGCCCAAACATGAGCATATTCCCAGGGAATCCCAAGCTCCCTTCTTTGCATTCTCTCCCTAGGTGATCTCATCCAGGCTCATGGCTTTTAAATGCTATCTATTTGCCAATGACTTACAAGTCTTTCTCATCAGCACTGACTCTTCCCTGAGCTCCAGACTCTTACATCCAACTGCCTATTTGTCCTTTTCACTTAGAGGTCAAATAAGCAATTCCAATTTAACTTAACCCAAACAAACTCCTGATTTCCTGTCCTGCCCTGTGACGCCCACCCTAACCTGCTCCCCTCCAAGTGTCCACATTGCAGGGGAAGTCTCAGTACGTAGCATGACACCATCCACCTAGTTGCTCGATCCACGAACCTGGGAGTCACCCCTGATTCCTCTCTCTGCTCATCCCCAGCAGCTGGCCCTGCTGATGCCACATCAAGGTCCATCCTGCACCTGCCCACTCCTCCACACCTCCACCACCAGGCTCCGAGGTCACGTGTCCATTATCTCTTGCCCAGATGATGGCAATGGTCTCTGGACTTGTCTTTCTGCTTTCATCTTGACACCTGCAAACCATTCTCCGCCCAGAATCCAGAGTGAGCCTTTAAAAATATAAACCAGATCACCTCCCTCTCCTGCCTAAGCCCTGCAATGGTGTCCCTTCCCATTATACTTAGAATAAAACTTAATTTTTTACCAAAATGCTCTACCTGAGCTAGCCCCTGCCTCCCACCGAATACCATCCATACAGCTTTCTCTCTCTGTCTCTCTCTCTCTCTCTCTCTCTCTCTCTCTCTGTCTCTCTCTCTCTCTCTCTGTCTCTCTCTCTCTCTCTCTCTCTCTCTGCCAGCCACACTTGGTCTTTTCTCTGTTCATCAGAAAGGCCAGGCCCACCTCCACCCAAGGACTTTTGCAATAGCTGTTCACTTTCTCTGGTAAGCTCTGCATGCCTGGGAGGGGTTTTGCGTTTGTATTTCGGGAAGTTGGTTGTTTTGTAGATGTGTCTGCACGTGTGTGTGTGTGTGTGTGTCTATGACTATTTTTACTAACCACGAATTAAAGCTACAAAACTGACGACTTTGCACATAGGTCACCACTTTAGGGACTTTTCGCCTTGAGACAAAACAATTCTCCTAGGTCATTAAGAGTTCTGTTGTCCCATCCTACTTTCTTGGCAGATAACGTGACTTTGAACCTAAAACAAAACAAAACAAACACTTTGAAGTCTTTCCAACAATGAAAAGATCATAATTTGGTAATAATAATAATATGAAAACAAAATAGAATTTAAGACCAAATCATTAAGTGAGATTAAAGAGGGTCATGTTGAAGTAATAAAAGCTATATTCCTAGAGCAACAAAACACACACACCATAGCTTTTAGAAACATAAGGAGAAGTTGACAGAAGCACAATTGTAGTTTTTACTTATTCACCTGACAAATGACAACCTCCTATATGCCAAGCACCATCCCAGGTGGTGGGGAAGAAACAGTGAACAAAACATATAAAATCCCTGAGATTGTGAGGCATAATTCTAATGGGAGAAAGTAGACAATTTGTTAAAGTAAATATATAATGTGTAATGTAATCATGAGTTCTATAGAGAAAAATAAAGCAATAATGGAGAACGGTGAGGAATAGAGGTAGGGATGGAGTTGTAATTTCAAATAGTGTGATCCAGGAAGACCTTTCTAACAAAGTGACATCTCAGCAGACGCCTAAAGAATGGGGAAGGAGCCATGAGCAGCTCTCTGCCAGAGGAAACAGCAAGTGCAAAGGCCCTGAGGTGGTAGGTGGGAGCTTGGAGGCCAGAGAGACTGAGTGGAATGAGCAGGGAGAGTGAGAGGAGATGAGGTCAGAGAGGTCCGGGGGGGGGGGGGGGGGGGGGGGGGGGGGGGGGGGGGGGGGGGGGGGGGCGGGGGGGAGGGGCAACAGGCAGCTCAGGGGGGCGCCGTAGACTCTGGTAAGGACTTCAGCTTTTATTCTGCATGAGATGCAGGGTCATTATAGGGTTTTGAGCAGAGGAGTGACAGGATCTGATTTATACTATCAAAGAATCATTACGGCTGCTGTGACCAGAGCAGAATGACTGGGGGTACTGGTGGGTACCTGAGGACAGAAGCAGAGATGAGCAAGGAGCTACTGCCGTAATTCAGGTATGAGATAACACGGGCTTGGCCCATGGGGACAGACTGAGCGCAAGGGGTTAAAACATGGTCAGGGGCTGGGTGTATTTTGAAGATAGAATTGGCAGCATCAGCTGTTGGGTTTGACATGGAACATGAGCAAAGAGAAGTCAAGAGTGACACCAAGGCTGTTGGAGGACGGGCTTAGGAAAATTAGTTCAGCTTTTGAAGTGTTAAGCTTAAAATAACTATAATATATCCAAGTGGCCTACGAACAAGAGTCACTTGATGTGTGTGTGTATGTATGTGTGCATATGTGTGCATGGGTGTGGTATGTTGCATGTGTGCATGTACACGTGTGTAAGTATGTTACGGTTAGACCTACTTCTGCCACTTGGTGGCTGCATGATCTTGCCAAGTCACCCAGTTCCTGTGGAATGTAGAGATAGATGATCAGGCCTACTTCCCAAGGCCTGGTGGTTTTAAATATGTCCACAATTTGATACTCCTCCTAACAAAAGGTGGCGTCTAATGCCTCTCCCTTTGCACATTCACAGACCGTAGCAACCAGCTGCTAATGAGTAGAACGTGGCAGAGGTGGTACATCAAGACTTGCAAAGCTAAGTTAGAAAAGCTTCCACCTGGTTCTTGCTCTGAGCACACTCACACTTGGAACCCAGCCACAGTCGTGAAAAAGCCCAGGCCACAAGGAGAGACCACATGGAGGGGTTCTGACTCACAGCCCCAGCTACGGCTCCAGCATCCTCTGCCAGACTTGTGAGGACAAAGACTTCAGATGGTTCCAGCTGCCCAGCTAACACTGAGGGGAGCAGCAATGAGCTGTTCTGCAAGCCCTGCCCACACTGCAGGTCTGTGGGCAAAATGAATGTCGTTTTGGGTTAGTGTGTTATGTAGCAATAGATAGCTGGAAGATGGGGAAGTTGTGAAGGCATTTTGTACACCGGGAAAGCCGTCTATAGAAATGGATCATTAGTCGCTAGATATCCCAAGCTACTCATCTGCAGACTCCAGTTAAAAGTCTTCCTGAGCATGTATCATCTCAGGCCAGGCTTGGACTCCTCCTTCTAGTACCAGGTAGCACTATTGTGACACCTGGCAGTGACAATCTGGCCCCTGGTCTCCTCTTGGGTCCCATCTTCTACCAGGTCTTCGTGGGCACCCCTTGCTACATAAAACCTCTTCAACCTGCTACACCCAACTACATCTCACCTTTTTCTCATACTGTTCCCTCTGTCTGAACTACCTTTCGGTCCATGGCCCGCAGGGACCTTGATTCCCAGGCACCTCCTTCCCTCTCCTCATCTAAAGCAGAATCCAAAACCTTCTTGTGGGGAACAGCTTCTTCCTACTTCCCAAAGGCATCAGATCTGGGGGCCACTTCTCAGAAATATGCAGGGCACAGTGACTTTGAGCACTGAAGTCCCAGGAGATGGGAGAGGTGCTACCCTCAGCTGCTGATGGAGAGGGAAGAGTGGGGAGGAGGAACTGGACAATCCGTGTGAGTGTGTGAACATGATTTTGAGAGATCGGGTCATCTCCAGCCCCCCTGTAAAACACCACACCAAGTGTTTCCGCTTCTCAGGTCAAGCCTCGCTTATGCTAAAAACAAGTCCATCCCCACCATAGCCCCGCTGTCTTGCTGACCTGTGGTGTCCCCGCACCCCGCGACAGAGCCCATCCATCCTTTCCAGCCTGATTCCCCACAGCTGCTCCTGCCAGGCAGAGCTGGCCACAGCTGTGCTGCCAGGGCCTGGACACTGCGCTGCTCCGGCTCCCCTGCTGGGCACGGATGCACAGCTGCCACTTCCTGCTGCCCCGTGGGGTGCCTGGTCCCTCACACGCGACCCCCCCAGGCCCCTTGGCTCTCTGAGCCCCCTGGATGATGCGCAGTGGTGGGAGGCAGAGCAGAGGAGAGTGCCTCTGTACCAGTTGCTAGGGCTGCCGTAACAAAGTGCCGCTGACTGCATGGTGGTGACCTGAACAACAGAAACTTTTTGTGTCGCAGCCCTGGAGGCTGGGAGTCCCAGGTGTCAGCAGGGTTGGTTCCTTCTGAGGGCTGTGAGGGAAGGATCGTTCCAGACCTCTCTTCTCCCCATGTCTCTTCACATTGTCATTCTTCACTGCGGTCTGTCTCTGTGTTCAAGCTTTCTCTTTTTATAAGGACACTGGGCCCACATTAATGGCCTCATTTTAACCTAATTGCTACTGTAAAGACACTATCTCCAAATAAGCTCACATTCTGAGGTACTGGAGGACTCCAACACAACTTTTTTTTGATGAAGGGCACATAATTCAATGCATAACAAGCTTCTTCCCTTGTTATTACAGGGGTAACCTGGAGCCCACAGACCTGATTTATCCGAATGAGGCCACATTATCATCTGTACACACATTTTGCTAGCTCCGTACTGCCCCGCCCCAACCCAGGTGGCTGCAGGGCTCAGACCACCACAGGGTTACTGAGCCCCCTTCGGTGTCTGCGGGAGTTCAGCGTCTGAGCCAGTCGAGGCTGCTGCCTCCTCCATGCTGCCTTTGACCTCGCTCTGGTTCTCCACGTGGGCAGGTGCTCACTTTGCAGTGCTCGCCCTGCAATGCCTCTTAATGCCCTGCTGGCCTGCTGCTTGCCACCCTCTGGGATCAATGCCTGTGCCCCTCATCCTAGGCTTTGCCTTTTTATTCCAAAGACAATAGAGAAACTCATCTCCTTCCACGACGTTATCCCATCTTAGGGGAGAGCCACAGTGGGATTGCTTGAGTCCTAAAGGGGTATGTTATTTAGAGAGATGGGCTTTTCCCCCCACATCTACAGGTGTTAGAAGTAGAGCCATGACCTCCCTCCACTCCAGATCCCAAGTTGAGTCTCATTCTTCATTCCAGTTTCCTTTATTCATTCAGCTGCTATTTACTGAGTCCCTGTTGTGTTTAAGAGACTATAATATTAATCATAACCGGGTGTATTCTATTCCTATTGCTGCTATAACAAATTACCACATTATTTAGTGGCTAAAGACAACACAGATGCATTATCTTATAGTCCTGGAGGTCACAAGTCTAAAATGGGTCAGCAGGGTGCATTTCTTCTGGAGGTTCTAGGAAAGAATCCATTTTGTTGGCTTTTCCAGCTCCTAGAGGCCTCCTGCACTCCTTGGCTCATGGCCCTGCTTCATTCCAACCTCTGCTTCCATTATCATGGCTCCTTCTCTGACCCCCATGCCCCTGCCTCCTTCTTATAAGGCCCCTTGTGATCACATTGGGCCCACCTGGATGAGCCAGGATGATCTCTCCATCAAAAACTCCTGAACTTCATTCCACCCGCAAAGTCCCCTCTGCCCTGTAAGGTACTCACAGGCTTCAGGGATGTAAACACTTGGACATGTTGGGGGCCACCATTCTGCCTACCCACTCGGCAACCAGTTGAATGGATTCTACCTCGTGGTTTTCCCTCCCAATTTGCCTTCTGTCACTGCCCTCTTCTCTCCCAGTTTGCCAAACACACTTATTCCTACCTAAACTCCAGTCGTAGACATGGTTCAAATTTTCTTCTCAGAATCTTTCTTGTTAGCTCCCTTGTAAATCAGGGCGAGGACATTTCCCCTTATTGGAGAGCTCTCCCACCCTCAGTGGTAAGGCCTCCAGCTTTTCTTTTCATGACACAGATAATAGATATCCAGACAAGGATGGTGAGTTCATGGTACACGTGTGCCAGGTGTAATCTTGGAAGAGTCTGCTGTGCTCTTCTCATTGCCCCTGCATACCCGCTCCCTGCCTTTTACCACTCTGCTCTGGGCACCAGGTGGCCAGTCTCTGGGCACCGCATCAGTGAGCTCTCTTGTCCTCGGGAGTCCTGCTGGGTTCAGCCAATAGGAGCCCTGGCAGGAGACTGGAGGGCAGGAGGAGGGGAAGGCAGGGTGTGTATTGCTCTGGCTTCCCCCACGAGGCTGGTGCGTATTGCCGCATCTCACAGTAGAAGGTCTCCGCGCCTGCCAGGGCCCTCTCCATGAAGCCCCCTCTGAGCTCAAGCAATGGCTATTTCCTCTGAGACATTCAGACCTCAACCCACTGCCACCTGGCTCCTGCCCTCTGGGGCCATAGGAACTACTTACAGGCCAAGTCCAGACAGCAGCATTTTTCCTCACCTTACTGGACCTCCCTCCTGCCTTTGACTATTTACCACAGCTTGCACCCTCCATCTCCTCCCCCAAGGCCAGGGTGCCCATGGCAGAGACTTGAACTTGCCCCCAGTGAGCTCCCATCCCCCTTTCTTTTGTTCAGCACCCCCTAAAACCTTAACAGAGAACACAGATACCCAGCTGGGCTCTACCTCCCCCATCCCCCTTGGCAGCTAGGTGTGGCACTGGGCACCAGTTCTTGCCACTAGAATGTGGGCACCTTGGTGCTGTGGACCCAGAGGTGGGAGCCCCATATTAAAGGTAGTAGCATCAACCCACCAACTGGGGTCCCAGAAGACTCCTTGGAACACAGCCGGCTCTGCCAGCCATGGACTACTCATCTCAGGACTATGCATACGAGAAAAATAAACTTATATCTCATTTAAGTTACTGTCTTTTGGGACTTTTTGTTATAGCAGCTTAGCCTGTCCTCTACTTAACATTATTAGCATTGACTCAAGAGCAGGCAATCCATAGGCCTTTTGAAACCTCACACCCCTACCTGATCTAATTCAGGTCCTCCTGTTACACTCCCTTAGCAGCACCCTATATGTCTTCAGGGCACTTACCACAATGTGTGGTCAAATCATTATTTGTATAACACAATGGTCACTGTTGATTGCCTTCCCAGCAACTTTTCTACCTCCCTCCTTTTAACCTCACAGAATCCTGATTTTATTTAGAAATGCATGCCTCCCTCATTCAGACTCGTGCTGCAGAAAATGGTGAAATCAAGCCAATTAGATTTTCTCTTGTAGACTTTGAATTTAAAAAAAAACAACAACAAATTATAAGCCACTTATCAAAAGGATCTAAGACTAAAAGTTCATAATATAGAAGGAGCAGTGAAAGTATAATGGGCCATGTGCAAGCCAAAGTGCTGGAAAAATCAAAACTAAGGGTGAGAGGGCCAGCAGGTGAGACAGAGGCTGGGATGTGACCTGCAGGCACACTGCATCAGTGGTGACCTGGGCATTCTGTCTGCAGACGACCTGCAGCCAGCTTGGATCCGGGATTACCTCCCAGTTGCAGTCTGTGCTCTTGGCTTTCCATACATGGCATCCACTGTTATCCCTAAAATATGCCATCATTCCCTGGGCTGGTGAGAGTGCACTCCTGTTCTCATAAAACCTGGGTAAATAGCAACTTTGGGCAAATTTGTTCAACAAATATTTTTTGAACCCCACTATGTCCTAGGCACTGTTGTGTGCATTGGAGTAGTAGGGGGAACAAGATGGGCTGCCTAACACATCTCTCCGAGAAGCAAAATCAACTATGCTACTCCTCTAGCTGCTTAAAATTCTTCAGTAGCTCCCAACTGACCTCAGAATAAAGCCCTAAATCCTCATTGTGGTTTCCGAAGCAACCTTGCACGCCCCAGCCCCTGTCTACTTCTTGCTTTCAATTCTCAGTTACTTTATTCTTCCCTTCACTTTGAGCCATGTCAAACCACTTTCAGGTCTCCAGGTATGCTGCCTCTCTCATGCTAGCAGGCTTTTGCACACACTCTTCCATCTACTTGAGTGCGGTAAGCAAAGAAAAGAGGCAAGAATGAGGATAGTGATGATTATAGTAATATTACCACTTATTGAAAATTTATATATATACACTTTACGTACATTATCCTTGATCTTCATAATAATGTCAATAGGTAGGTTCTGCTTTCCCCATTTTACAGACAAAGAAACTGAGGCTTCAGAAGTTCAGTAACGTGCTACAGATCACACAGTTAGGAAGTGGCAAAGCCAGGATTTGAATCCAAACTTATCTGACTCCAAAGAACAGGCTGTCTATGCCTGCTGTCTCTTTGCCATTTGTTAGAACTCAGCCTCTGGAGGTGGACAGACCTGGGTTTGAATTTAGGCTTCCACCACTTGCTAAGTGGGTGGCCTTGGGCAAGTCACTCAACCTCACCGAGCCTCAGTTTCTTCATCTGTAAAATGAATTCAACAATAGAACCTACTTCAGAAGGTTATTGAGGTTAAAATGAAATAATGGATGTAAAGCGCTTGGCATGTGCCTGGCCTGTTGTATTCAACAAAGGTAGATGTTGTTTCATCGTCATTATTTTCAGCCTCTTCACTGAGGCGAACGGCTCTCTCTACTGTGCCCTGCTCAGGTTGGAGCTCTGCATCTTGTCACAGACACGGTCGGGGAGCTGCTTGTCCACAGGGCCTCCTGGGGCCAGGCCCGCACGAGTCCATGGAAGTTGGCTCGGGAGGTGGAGGAATGGCCTGTAATTGATCCCAGTTAGAGCTGAGCAGGTCCTGTCTTCCTGGGGCCTCAGGAAGCAGGGCGCAGCCTGATTTATGTCCCTGTTGCACCGAGGATGACCTAGTGCCCTCTCTACGTGTTCCAGCATCAGAAAAGGCCATAAAACGGAATTGACGCTGCACGTTTGTTCCTTCAGGGCCGACGTGTACACTGTTGCTCCCGGCTTAGGTCAACCCCTTGCAGGACCCTTTCTGGGAAATATGGGTGTGTGTGGCCATCCTGTGCGGTCAGGCCACTGGGAGTGCAGGGCCCTGTTCTTGGCCCAACAACCAGGGACAATATACGGAAGGAAAATCGTAATCTCTTGTGTTCTCATGACCTCAGTGACCATCTATTTGCGAATGACCCCAATCCACATCCTGAATCTACACCTCCTCCCAGCCTCAGGCCCAGCTAACCACTGGCCTCCCGCATGTCCCCAGGTCCCCAGCGGAACTCGCCATCTTCATTCTGCCCGCTCCTCTCCCCATATCTCTTCCTACCAGTTAGCACCACACCCAACCTGGGGAAGCAGCTTCCTCCCGCTCTGCTACAGCATCTTCGTAAATCTTCTTTATAGCTCTGTAATTAGGACACTCATTGCACGTTTACCATGATCCATATCCTTGTCTGTCTCCTCCAACAGACTGTGAACTCCTGGAAACAAAAGACCAGATCTGATCGTCCCTGTGCCCCCCAGGCCTGGCACAGACAGCACGCCATCAACTTTTGATTGAATCACTGAGTGAATGAACAAATGAACAGAAATGGGCAGTTTATCAATACCGTCTTTCAATAGTTTATAAATAAAGAATAGGGCTTCTAAAGTTTCACTGGGAGTAGTGAAATTTGATATTAGCATCTTAGAGCCAGAAAAGACCTTATTAATTGCATGCTCTGAGCCCTTCCACATATAGACAATTGAGACCTAGAGAGCTTAAATATCTTTCTGAGTTTGAACAGGGATTTAGTGGTAGAGCCCCTAGACCAGCCCCCAAACCTCTTAACTTTACAGTCCACATCCCTTTCCCCTCCTTCTGCATACTGAGCTTAAGTGAGCTCATCACAGACTCCCAAGCTTGGCTTCAAAAATAGTCTATAAACGGCAAGGGGTATTGTAGACTATCTACAAGGTTTTGTTAATAACAACCTGATCCATAACATAAAAACTGAAGTGAGCTCAGAAATTTCAGTTCTAAAAGCAAGTATGAGACCATATGATTATGTGGCCCTTATCCTCTTTATGCCTCAGTTTCCTCATCTGTAAAATGGCAATAATAATAGCACCTACCCTGACATGATGCATGTTTTTCATTTTAGGCTCTTGCGGTAGATTGTATTATAATGCCTATTTGCCAGACTCTCGGTAAAAGGATTACCCTTCCCTGCCCATTGCAACAAGACTTGCAGTGCGTCTGTCGGGACAGAATACCTCATGCCCTCTTGGTGTCAGCCTAGGCGTTGGCTTCCTTTGGACAGTGGAATGTGAGCAGAAGTGACACACGCCACATCTCAGCAGAAGCTTTAAGAGCCATTGCAAGATTCAATCACTACATTTTTCCTCTGTCTTCAGACTAATATGGGGGTTGCTCCTTCAATCTTAGACCTAGAATGTGACGAAGCATAGAGCAGAAGCTTAAATGCCCTACAGCTGTCATTTAACGTAAGTGAGAAATAAATTTTTATTGTTGTCAGCCATTGAGACTTTGGGATAGTTTCTGTAGCACAGACTAGCAAATGCTGATTAATAATCTTATGGTTTTAATATAGACAGAATCGTGTGGGACACTTTTAAAGGGAAGGTGGGGTTTCTAGTAAAGATATCCACAAAATGCATCAAACCCTAGGTAGCTCCAGGGCTAAGTATTAGTCTTCAGAGTAAGCTGCCGTAATAAAGAGACTCCCAAAGGCAAGTCTGAAATAAGACTCACATTTGCTTCTCTCTTAGGAAATGGTGCAGAGGCACGTGGGTAGCCCAGGGTTGTCAGGCAGCTCTGCTCCATGAGGTTGCACAAAGCTCCAAGTTCTTTGCAACTTGCTGCTCCTGCTCTCCCCTCTGGTACTGTCCTTGTCTGCATCATATCTGCGTTCCAGCCTGCAGGAAGGAGGAAACAGAGCAAGTAGGGGGCATCCAGTAACCCTTCTAAGGATGTGACAGAGAAGTTGCCCACTTCACTTCTGCTCACAGTCCATTGACTGGATCTTACTGATATGGTCTTATCTCACATAAAGAGGCTAGGAAAGGTGACCACATGCCCTGATGAATCTCGGAGGGGACTTTCTATTAGTTTAAAAAAAATAAAAGAAAAGGAGATAATTCAGTGGTATCCTGCAACTAGCTCACAAAGGGTCATGAGAGCTGCTTGCATGCATTCTTTTTCTATTTTTTTGAGACAGGGTCTCACTGTGTCACCCAGGCTAGAGTGCAGTGGACACAATCATAGCTCACTGCAGCCTCAAAATCATGGGCTCAAGCAATCCCCCCACCTCAGCCTCCGAGTCACTGGGATTTCAGGCATGAGCCACTATGCCCAGCTCATTGCATACATTATTTCCCCAATTCTACATTTATTACCATGACTTAAAATCAGCCTTTGTGGGAGTATTTACACCACAGAAATTGGCAAACACAACGAATCTGGACTGCACCCTTTCCATACCCTCCACCCACCAAGAGCCAATTGTCAAACGTTTGTCAGCACTGAGGATGATGATACTGAGAGGCAATTAGCAGTGTCTGCCACAGCCAGGCCATGGTTTCCTGGTATCTCTTCTGCCTTCTCCTCTCAATTCCTTAGATCAGCTTCCTCATTTTCTGCTCTGCAAGCAGTCTTCCTTTCATCCAAATTCGTGAGTGCAGTTCATCCGTTCTTGCCTCTCCCTTGCCTACAGTTTACCTGCCCTGTTGCCAGGTACCCACACTGAACTACTGAGCTCTGCCCAGGGATAGAGGAGCTGCCTCAGGGTCATGCATAAAGCTGCCTTCAGAGGAGCTGTGGGCAGAACTGGCACCAGAGTAGGTGCTGTGTATAGCTGAGGAGTGAAAGCACTTTTTCCCACCCCCATTACAGTGTTTAGCTTCTAGAAGACTCCTTATGCAGCTTTTCTAATATTCTTTTGTGCCTCTTGAGATAAGATGGCTCCACTTGGTGAAAGATGCACTCGTTGAGGTGGCAGGAGACTGAGGCATGGCTGTGTCCTATATTGCAAGATTGGTTTTTACAGTATAGACAGTATAGCAGTACAGCAGTACAGCAGTAATGTGCAGATCTGTGGTCCACACCCAAGGATCTAGAAAAGGTGGCTGAATGAGCAGGGGCAAAACAATCCAGGAAGAAAGAAACAACATAGACTTCAGAGTCAGACACATCTGGGCCCAGAACCCAGCCCTGCTCCCTCTTAGCAGGGTGACCTTTGGCGAAGTCACCTAATGCCATATTCTTCATATATGCTTTGGCCTCTGTGCCTGGACAGTTCTTCCTTTTCTTTGTCTGGTTAACTCTTAACACATTGATTGCCGTATTAGAAAAAAATACTTTTTTCCCTGGGGCCATGGTGTTTTATTATGAAAATAGAATAAAAACTTTGAAAACAAAATGATGTTTTCTAATTTAATGAAAAATTTGTTATTTTTTATTGTTTTCTGTGCATGAGTTCTATGCAATTCATGCGGTACTAGAATCAATTTTTACACTGCACGCCAATTGTTGTGTGTGACTCAAGACATACTCATTGAATTTGTATCAGAGAATTGAGTCTTCGTATGCTTTGTGAAGTCCCAGGCTCAAAACCTATTGTGAGTTATATACAACTCAAATAGCAGTTAACATGTTAAAGTCCTTCAGAGGCCTCCCATCTAAAAGTAAGTCTC
This sequence comes from Mirza zaza, assembly GCA_008750895.1. Taxonomy (NCBI): domain Eukaryota; kingdom Metazoa; phylum Chordata; class Mammalia; order Primates; family Cheirogaleidae; genus Mirza; species Mirza zaza. The sequence continues at coordinate 15,086 of VSMD01083679.1, read as the reverse complement.
TGCATGATTCTCTCTTGCAACACCTCAGTGTTTCTGTTGGTAGTACTAGTCAGAGTTTGATAGTATATATTTATCTACTTACCTCTTAATTTTTTGTCTGTCTCTGCACCAATCCAAACTCACTATATTAGTTTTGTTTGTCATTATATCCTTGGCACTTAGCCCAGGTCTGGCACAATGATGCCACCCGATAAAAATGTGTTGAATGAATGAATGGCCAAGTAAAAGAATGGATTCAATTAGTCAACTTTTCTAAACCTGATCTGTAAAGAAGGAGGATATTTAAAATATCTAACAAGTAAGGCAAGGGCAGGAACAAATGGGAAAGCATGCCAAGTGTTCAAGCCAAAGTTGTAGAGCAATATTCTGGAGGTCCCTGCTGTGCCAGGTATTAACCCTTTAGTCACCGGAAGGTACTAAGGTCTAGGCAGAGGGTCCCAGTGGAGAAACTTAGAGTGTCGGGGAAGGTTGGGAGGAGGGCACTTGGGGGTCCTGTGGCAGCAATCAATAGGAAAATATTTCGCTATTAACAAGCACTTGAGTCTGTACTGTTGTAAACCAGCTATTGATAAATGTCAGCCCTGTCTGTAAAATGGAGAAGTTGATGTCTAACTGATTAAAAAAGATGCTGGAAGAGGTAACATAAATCAGCACAATGACATGCTAGGAGAGGCTGGCCTAAAATAAGGAAAACACCAGAAGCTTAGATAATACTAGGACAGAAAGGGCTGCACTTCATCTTCCCACTCCCCACCCCAACCCCCATCCCTAAGAGAAACAGATCAGTCCTAAGCACCAATTCCAGGTATGTGGGGGAAATATGGCTCAATTTGGAAAGGGCATCAGTGTCCAAGCAATTGTGAATATGAAGAGACGGAACAGCATTGGGCATGACAAGTGGCAGAAGAGACTGTGGCTATCCAGAAGATTCCTCTTTAATGAGGAAAAGTTAAAAATCAGGGTCCCTCCCACGAAAGCATGGCCAGGCACCCAACTAGTGTTCAAGACCCCAGACTCTCTTCTCCTCTCTGTGCTTTTAAAGTTCTCTGACCCAAAAGCCCATTAAAGTAGGGTCAGAGGCTCCAGAACTGGGGTACAGCTTTTTGATCTCAAGACTCCAGACCAGACCCTTGCATTGGCTTCTCCCTGGAGCAGCCCTTGGAAAACAGACATCTGGAGCACAGGAGGACCACCTGTTGGGGGTAAAGCCTGCCTTTCAAGAACCAGGTAAAAACAAGTATGTCCACGTAGCTGACTTAAACATAAAGAGGAGTTACTGTAAAGATAAAGGATGTGTCACAGAGTCCCAGGATGAAGATGGAGCTGAATCCCAGGGTAGGGAGGCAATCTGGACCCTTAGCACCCTGAGAAATCCAAGCATTGGCCTTACTTTTCTTTCTCACTGCAGACTAACCCTGGCTTTTTCTTTTTTCTTGGAATGCGTGGTAGAAAATGTCCACCGCCAACAGCTCCTGCATTCCTCCTGCATCACCTCCCTTCGAGAGAGCACCTGAGTCAGGCAGAAAGTCTTCAGCAGCCTGGAGAAGGGATATGATTGGCTCAGTTTGGGCCAGGTGGCCACCCTGATCAATCAGCTGTGGCCTGGGGTGAAGGGCGAAATCATGAGTGTGTTTGATTGTTCTTCTCCCAGCCCTGTAGATGCAGGAGGAGTAAGGCCATTTCCAGAACAAAGATACTGGGCAGGCAGCAGACAGATGGTGCCTTCTATGTGCAGTTTTTCCAGTGTCACTCTGCTAGAAAATGGAACACCAAATCCAGATGACTACTAAGTTCTTTCTGTTTTAGGGTTGTGAAATAAAGGTCATTGTGCCTTAGGGACACCAGAGGTGAAACCCAGAGCCTCAGAATCCAAGGAGGGTTTGGAGAGCTGGAGTAGAACAGTGCTGTCCAATTCTGGCTTAGCCACTAGACCATAAACCGGGGAGGATTACGTGTATATAGCATGGGTCCTGGCAGGTAGGAGTACTCTGTATTTATAGAACAAATGAACAAATGAGTGAATGAAGGAGTGAGTGAAGGAAGGACTGTGCTTCTAAATCACTTGCAAAGCTCGGTAAAAAGAAAGACAACAATAGTAAGGAACATTTCTTGAACGCTTGGTATTCTAAGACCTTGCATGTATTAAATCATTAATCTTCACATCAAACCAATGAGTTGAATATTATTATTCCCTTTTACAGAGAAGATACTGAGGCACAGAAAGGTTAAGAAATCCACCAAGTTCAGAATCAAACCTGAGCAGCTTCGCTCCAGAGTTACCATGCTTGGCCATTGTATCATACTGCCTTTCGAGGTGTCAGTAGCTTGCCCCAGATTTAGAAATCTTAATCTCTGGGGGTGGGATCTGGGGATCTGTATCTTAACAAATTTCATGGACGATTCCGATGCATAGCTAGAATTAGACCTAAAATTGTGAATCTAAATATTAGCAGTAAGCCTGGGGCCATGTGGCTAGAACAAAAAAGGCTATTTCCAGGTTTTTAAAGTGTATCTGATTATGTGAACATAAGGCCTGCTGCATAATGTTGACTGATTACATCCCCTTTGGGAGTGGGGGACTGAAACCCAGATCAATTACAAAGAATCCTCCGGGGACCTTCAAACAGAAGGTCTGCTCAGAGGACCTGCCTATGAGATGCCTTCCCAAGGGGCTCCAGCCAGCAGGCCCTCATCCTCGGGAAAGTCAGGACGGACTGTACCTGCCCTAGTTCCTGGACTTTGATCTCCCATCTGACCTCCTTCTCACCCCTGCTCTGATCTGACAACTCCTGCTGAGTTGACCCCATCTCTGACCCCGGCCTGCCCCAGTTTTCAGCCTCACTTCTCCAGGCTGATATCTCACATCAGGACAGCCCAAGGCAGGACAATATGCATATCAACCACCGATACTGGGATTAAAATATCATCACTTCTACCTAGCACTCTGGGAGGCTGAGGCGGGCAGATTGCTCGAGGTCAGGAGTTTGAAACCAGCCTGAGCAAGAGCGAGACCCCGTCTCTACTATAAATAGAAAGAAATTAATTGGCCAACTAATATACAGAGAAAAAATTAGCCAGGCATAGTGGCGCATGCCTATAGTCCCAGCTACTCGGGAGGCTGAGGCAGCAGGATTGCTTGAGCCCAGGAGTTTGAGGTTGCTGTGAGCTAGGCTGACGCACAGCACTCACTCTAGGCTGGGCAACAAAGTGAGACTCTGTCTCAAAAAAAAAAAAAAAAAAGATATCATCGCTTCTAATGCTGTAGTGACGAATGTTGTGTCAAAAGAACTGTGACTTTGAGAGTGTAATCCAGGTATTCTTAAACCAACTCAACACTGTCACTGAGCATGGGATATAGAAGAGTAAGACATAAATAGCCCTTGGTACTAACCGGAGCAATGTTCTTTCATTCATTGAACAAACGGTTATTGAGGGCTGATTCCATGATGGCTTCTGTATTAGCACTGGGGGCAAAAAAAATAACAAGATGTTGTCTCTGCCCCTCAAGAAGTTCTATTATTGCCCAAGTTTGCTATTGTATCCAGAGATGATGTTTCAAAGACCAAGCAATTAATTGAACCAAAAAGAAGAATGGCTACAGGTCACTTTCAGAGAGGGTATGTTTCTAGCTCTGTTCAAGGCTCCAAAGTTGCCTCAAACACTGGACCAACCCATGGAAGCTTGGAGAAGTTGGTAGTAATTCTCAGAATACAAATATCTTTTAAAAATTTACATCCATCTGTGTGCCAGAGGTTCAGGCCCAGGGGTGGGGGTAACCTTCCTAGGAGACTTCAAAAAGTCTCAGGAATGGAGTTCAGCATACCCCATTCTGTTCCTGGCTGTACTTTAACTTAATGTATGATTTTAGATAACTCATATGCACTCTCTGGGACTCCGTTTCTTGAGATCATGTCTTTTCTTTCTGAATGCCCAGCTCCTCAGAGTGTTTGATAAATGTTTGTTGAGTGAATGAATACATCTCTGAAGTCCCTTCCAGCTTTATTATTGTAAGTCTATGAGATAGAGATGTCTTTGGAAAAGAATGGAATTGGCCAAGAAGAAAAAGATTAGTCCCATTCCTAAGGGACCTTTGGTCACACTCCATTGTGTCTGTGTGATCTGCCCCTCATGGACCACCTCCCCTTTCTCTTCATACCCTTCCTTCCTTTTCCATTCCCCTCTACTCTACCCCAAACACATTCTTGTGAATTGAATTATGTACCCCAAAAAGATATGTTCAAGTCCTACTCCCCAGTACCTGTGAATGTGACCTTATCTGGAAATAAGGTCTTTGAAAATGTAATCAAGTTAAGATGAAGTCATACTGAATTAATGTGGGCCCTAATCCAATGACCGGTGTGTCCTTGTAGGAGGGAAATTTGGACACAGATACACATGGAGAACATCATGTGATAACAGAGGCGGAGATTGGAGTGATGCATCCACAAACTAAGGAATGCCAAGAATTGCTGGCAGCCATCAGAAGCTAGGAGAAAGGCGTGGAACAGATTTTCCCTCTGAGTCCCCAAGAAGGAACCAACCCTAATGACACCTTGATTTCAGACTTACGGCTTCCTGAACTAGGAAAGAATAAATGTGTGTTGTTTTAAGCCACCCAGTTTGTGGTAGTTTGTTACAGAAGCTCTAGAAAACTAATATATCTATCCAAGGCCATTATTTGGAAATCACCTTACTGATGTATACTAACAGAGCCCTAAAAAGCTCCAGTGGCCCTGACATCTCTCTGAATGTACACTGAAGACGAGTTATCGCTGTGTCTATTGTGGATCTCTGAAACCAAGAAGCCTGACTCCCCTGTGGGGAAAGGAGGGAGGGCTTCCACATTATTAATTAGCAGGAAGAAAATGCTAGGGGGTGGGGAGGAGGGTTGCCAGCTGCTTTTCTTCCCACCAGGGACAGCCCAAGAAAAAGTGGGCTTTCATCACTATAAGAGGATGTCACAATCCCTTATTTTCATTCATTCAGTAAATATATATGGAGCACTTATTATGCCGGGTGCTGGTGTGTGACTGAAGAGAGTGTGTGAATGGATGGGGGAGGAATGCTAAAAAAAATATAACACACATTCCCTGAGTCCTGTGAGCCAAGCTGGAGTTGGAGACCTATATATAGAGCATGGTGCGTTATTAGCAGGGATTTGGGAATCGATTAGTCCTGGCTTGAATCCTGGCTCTGCCACTGACTTCCATTGCAACCTTGGATAAGTTATTTAATCTCTCCGGGCCTTAGGCTACTGCAAGGATTAGATAAAATGATGTATATAGCACAAGAACAAGGTAAGTGCTCAGTAAATGTTAGTTATTTTCGTTATCTGTAGAGCAAAGATGTTCACCAGAAACAGTTCAGTAAAAGAACAAGATGATTTGAATCAAGCAAGACATCAGTCTGGATCAGGCCATCATCACCTCTTGAAAGATACTATCTTACTGAATGAGAGGAAATTAGTCTCATTTCACAAGTAATGAAACTGTGCCTCAGAGATGTAAAATAACTTGGCCAAGTTTGTAGAGCAAAGGCTTTGCAAACTAGCCAGGTGCAAACTAGAGCTCCCAAGCACAGGGTCTCCCTATTCCTGGGCAACATTTATATGCAAGTCAGAAGGGGTTAGGGGAAGCACGTGGAGAGGGAGGGCCTAGGGCACTTCTCTTAAGGCTGCAGTTGCCTCTATACAAGGGGCACTGTTTGTACTGGACTTATACATTTATTTTGTTTAATTAGCAAATACATCCTTAGTGCATACTATAGGGTGTTCTAAGCACTTTATTTTAGTAACTCATTTAATCCTAGCAAGAGCCCTATAAGATGGGCACTATTATTATTCCCATGTTACAGATGTGGAAATTGAGATGCAAAGAGGTTAAGCAGCTTTCCTAACATCACACAATTAATCAAATAGTGGAAGCAGGATTCAAGTCTGGTTCTTCAGCTCCAGAGACAATGCTCTTAATCACTGTTCTATACTGTAGTATCTTTGCAGAGGGAAGGGGGGGCGGCTGTGGAAGTGTTCATCTAGTGGGGAATGGGGGAGGATTAACACCCCCAAACACAAACCACCCTTTGGTGCTGCTATTGCTGCAATAAGACCATGAGTCATTTGACCCTACAGGGTGAATGGCAGGATGGGGGCTGTTTAGCCCTGGGATTCTCTGAGTCAACAGCTTCTCATCTCTGGCCTACTTCCTGAAAACTCTTTGCGCCTCAGCTTTGGAAACCCTTTGAGCACAAAGAACTCATTTCCTGTGGCCAGGAAAGACTGGACGAGTTCCTGATGACAGCTCATCTCCCTCATTAAGGCGCTCATAAAAGTGTTTCAAGGAGCCTGACTTATGGCTCCACTGTTTGTCAAGATCCCCTTCTACAAGGAGCCACTCCGGTAATTTGGTGCTGGGAGATGTGCAAGAGAAACCAGCTCCTTTGAGTCCAGGAATTATTTATGATCCCAAGAAGAGAGAATGTCATTTGGAGAGATAACAAGCTTTCACCAGCACAACAGGCTGTTTAATGTGCCACAAGGGATGGGAGGCAGTTTCAGAATTCCAAAGCCAGCTAGGAAGCCTGGAGAGATTCTGTACATGTGGGTTGTCTGTTCTTAGGAAAGCCCCTGGGATGACATCAGAAATGACAATAGCTAACAATTATGGAGGGTTTACTCCTGAGCCAGGGCCTGTACTAAATATTTTTTATACATTAACTCATTAAATTCTCACAACATTTTATCCTATTTTACAAATGAGGAAATTGAGGCACAGAGAGGTTAAGTGTTAATAACTTGCCCAAGGTCACACAGCCAATGAGTGACTGAGTCAGGATTTTAACCCAAGTATTTCTGTCTCTACATTTGTGCTCTTAAGCACCAAATAGTCACAGTCTAGGAGGAAATTGGGTTTTAGGTCAGTCCAGTAAGGTGAAATGTACACATATTCAAAACTACCTTTCCTTAATCCCTTAAAACGTCTATAAAGTTTAGTATATTTAGTTTGAAGCACACAGCCCTATCAAATAATTCATAAATTCATTAAAGTTAGAGAACCACTTAGATAAGTCTGTATGTAGATATTTGTACTTTTAAACTACTCTGCCTTTAACTAAACTGTCAAATCCCTAGTGGTAAAAATGGAGAGACAGAGAATTCTAGAGTGCCACTACCTACCTGGTGATTCTATTCTCTTTTCATATTTAGCCTCTGTGACCTTAACATATGTCACTTCTCACAAGATATATTTACTATAGGATTAAGAGATAACACAGTCACATATTGAGAGGAGAGAAAGCTCTATTAGAGAAGAGGTTCTAAAGTCCAAACCTAACTTAAATAAACCTGATACGATGAGACTCCACAAGACTAGCTTTGGAGCCAAATAAACCTGGATTTGAACCCTGAATCTGCTACTTCATAGCTGTGTAACCTTGAGCAATTTGCTTAACTTCCCAAAGTCCCAGTTTCTTCATCTGTAAAATGGTCATAGCAATTCCATCGGGTTGAGAAGAGTGAATTTAAAAGTTTCTAAAGTAGTGGGCTTGAGTATAAATCATGGTAATTAAGCATTAGCTCTTAATAGCTGTTGGACCTAAGGCATGTCACATAGCCTCTCTGAGCCTCATTTTCCCTCATCTGTAACATGAGCATAACTGTTCTGCTTACTAACCTCAAAGCTCATAGTAAGGAAACAGTAAAGCACTGTGCAAATTATATATGAGGATTTTCTCAACTGCTTCGTATACCTGGAATTGTGAAGAGGTACTGGGAGACCCCTGCTGGAGAAAATAACTCATGAGAGCCCTGGGCCTGAAGTAAAAAATGGGCTCAGATCTCCACTTTTGCCATTTAGTATGGTTTTGTGACTTTGGGTTAGTGATCTAACCTCTTTGAGCCTCTGCATTCCCTACTAACGAGTGGGGTTAGTGGCACAGACATCACAGGGTTACCCCAGAATCAAATTCTGCAGAAAAGTGTTAGGCACGTGGTAAGTGCTCCATGTTTGCTGACTCTGAATCTCTCTGGCTAAATTTGGCCCCTCTCCATCCGCGAGGTGGGAAAAGTGTCGCCACGCGGAGCTCAGGTAGGGGAGATGCTCCCGTGGGGCCACTGGGCTCCAGTGTCTCCCCACTCCCCCGCCCGCCCAGACGTTGCCATGGCCACCGGTTCAGGCCGGGAGCAGCACGGAGGCGTGGTTAGCTCAATCCCCGCCTTTCCAGAGTGACCATTGGCTGTGGCGGCCACGTGATGCGCGCTGGTATGCTAATATATGGTAATCGCCCCCACGCCCCTCCTCCCTGGGCCGCGTCCGAGTAGCCAGCAGGGTGCGCGGCGCCGAGCCGAGGGGGCGGGCTGAGGGGCGGCCCCCGGGAGAGAGCGGCCAGGTGGAGGAGGAGCGCGAAGGCTACCGCAGGTAACGGGCGGGCGCGTGCGCGCTGGGGCCGGCTCGCGGCGGACGGGCAGCGCGCGGGGGACACCGGCCGCCGAGCTGCCGGCTTAACCCTTTGGGCACCCAGCTGTCACGGCCGGGTGCGAGCGCGGCTGCCGGGCCGGGCCGCGCGGGGCGGGGCATCGCCGTGGGCACCGGCCGGCGGGCGGCGGGCGGCCTGACCCGGGATCCCGGCGTGGGGCCCGCGCGGGGAGCCGGCCGTCCGAGCCGGCGACCGACTGGCGGCGGCGCACCGGGCCGGGACCCCTCCTCAATGAGGGCTGCGCGGAGCTCCGGGGCCGAGACTTGCGGGCGGCCGCGGGGGACAGGAACCGGCTGAAGTCCCGGCACTCGCGCGCTTTCTGCGGGGACCGAGCCCCCTTCCGCGCAGAGGCCCGCGCCGCCGCAGCCCCTGGCCTCGCGCGGCCTGCGTCGCCTCAGCTCGTCCCGCAGAGTGCGGGGAGACCGGGCGCGGGCCTCACCGCGGCGCCCCTCCGTAGCCGCGGCCTGACAGCCCGGCCGCAGGCACTTGTGACCCGGAGTCAAGCCGTGCGTGGGGGCAGCAGCAGAGGGAACTGGGGTTGTTGGAGCTGGGAAGAGAGGACAGTCCCCTAAAGGAAAAGCAGGCCCCAAGGTTTGAGAAGGAGGGATGCCCAAGAAAGGCACTGGCCCCTTGTTTTCTGTGCTGGGTGATGACCTGACACCCGTGGGAAAAGGTCACTGCTGGACACCTGGATCGGGTCTGTCATGTACAGAGGAAGCGGCTGTTCTACGTGAGTTTCCAACAGATTTCTTATACGGCAAGGTTTAAATTCATCTTCCTCCGCCACCCCCCTCCTGAGGTCTGCTACAGACCGACGTGTCTTCTGGTAATTATCCCCCTCCCCCAATTCACTAAGACTGGTGGCAGCTTTAGGCTCACAGCGTAATTTAGCTTTCACTACAATAGAAATGGTAGGAGGGGAGATGTGCCGCTGATATTAAGCTTGCCCTGGGAGTTTCTTGGAAGTGTGAGGAGAAAAAAAAAAAAATGTTTCTGTCACCAGCGGGGATGAAAAGCTGGCTAATATGTCAGAGATATCAATAGAGTTTCCTTTATGAATCTAAAGTCGTTTCTTCTAAATCAAGGAAAAACGTGGTTACACATGAAAAGTACCAGGAATCAATTTGATTTTTATAAGTGAAGTGCAAATTGCGCTTCCACGTTGCTCTTGATGTCTTTTATCACACAACAAACACTTGGTACATGCCAGGCACTCTGCTGTGTCTTGGTGATGCAAAGATGAATAAGATAATTAGTCCTTGCCCTGAAAGAAGTAGTGGGAGAAACAAATAAAATTGCTAGTAAAAGTGATTAACAGCATAATAGACGCGAAATATAAAGAGCTGTGGAAGTACACCCAGAGGATTAGCTGGCTGAGAGGATCAGGGAAGACTTTGCAGAGAAGAACACATTTAAGCAAGGTATTGAAGGATGAATAGGAGTTTCCTTTGCAGAGAAAATCAGAAAGGGCAGCCAGAGGAACAATGAATGCAGCCACATAAAGAGTATGGTTTCTCTAAGGAATGGTTTTATAGTACAACGTTGGCTTATTTTCTTTCTCCATAATGTAAATTTTTAAAAGTAACCTGGAATTTCTAATTCCTACCACAATTTTCCAGTGATGTTTGTCTTCCTATTGTTTTTCTCCCTCCTATTTTCCCCTCATCAGTTTTTCTAAGCCTCAATTCTGGTCTTTGTCACCCACATCTTTCCAAGTAAGGGTCCAACATAGAGAAGTAGAAAGGGAGTAGTTTACAATACAGTCTACAAGGTAGAGGGCCTAAAAGCTAGGCAAAAGTTTCAACGCAAGAGGCAGCATCCTAGGAGGATAAATCTAAGCCATAAAAAAGAGGAAGATTCAGGTCATAAGCAGGGGAGCAGTGTTGCATGGATGTCAGATCGGCGAGGCATGGGGAAATGAACAGTAAGATCAGAAGCTAGAAGGATCTGGATTAAGAGAGGATTGGACTGTGATATGGGTCAGGGCAAGCCGTTCAGGACTAAGACCATGAATCATGCAAATATGGTAGAGCCCACTGTTGGGTGGTGCCAGCTGTCTAGAACAGCAGTGGATCTGACAGCTTCAAGCAACTATGTGTAAAAGGACAGTGCCACCTCCTCCATGGGCTGTTTCCAATGCTGCCTCCTTTCTGTTCTCTCTCCCTCCTTACTATTATCCTCTTATCTTCATCCGAGTTTCTAACCATGATTCACGTTTATTGGGCTTCTTTTACTGAGGTCTTAGCTACTAGAGCAGAGAAAATCATGTTCTGTTGCCTTAGGATCTATCTCTAGAACTATAAATAATCCGTTTTACCTCATAAGCCATCAATTAGCCAGCCTATTTTTACTTGCTGATATTTAGAAGTAGAGCAAGGATGGGTTCAGAGGTATTAAAGTGGACTTCATCCCTAAAACTCACCTAATGTTTGAATCAGATAAAGGCCTTTTAGCTTTGCTCAAACCAAAATTTATTTTTAGGATGAATCATGGTGAATTTTTGGCAAATCTCCTGGTTTGAACTATATTAAAGATCAAATTATGTAAAGGAGTCACTGTAACATGTAACATGCCTAATGAGCTCTGCTGAGATTGATAATTCTGTAAGTGCTAGAAAATCATGGGTGGTATTTAAGCAATCTTCTCAATCAACTTATTTACTGAGCACCTGCTTGTGTGCAAATACTATGCTGTATTTATGATTTGAGGGAGACAGGAAAATGAGAGAAGTGGTATAGTGTGAGGGTTATTCTCAGCCAAGCAAGGATTTGGATCCCATTTCTACCAGGTACTTGCTTCATGTCTTTGGGCAAGTTATTTGACTTCAGTTTCTTCATCTGTAATAATGCCACCTACCTCATATAGTTGTGAGGAGTAAATGAAATCACATATGTAAAATAGTAATTCAGCACGCTTTTGAGGTGTTAAACATGTGGTATTATAGAAGTGGAGAAAAGAAAAAGATCATTGTGGACTATGATTACCAAAGAAGGCTTTTTCAGATACAAGGTGAATTTTGTGGGAAGGTGGAAGGGATTTTCAGACAGGAAAACTAATGTTCATAAAACGCAGGGTCAGAATATAGAAGAAGTTCTCAGGGGCTAATTGATGAGGTTAACCAGTCTGGCAAGATCAGAAGGTTCAAGTAGAGGGTTGTAAGGGTTGGTTGAAGCCAGATTGTAGCAGGCATTGAATGCCAAACTAAAGAGTTAGGACTTTATCCTGTGTAGATGATCATAAGTCAAAGGTTTTTGGTTAGGGAAGTGTGGGGTCATTAAACTAGTGTTTTAAGAAGATGCTCAACAGCAATATGGAGAATAAATTTTAGTAGGATGAGAAAGAGAACTGTACAGCTAGTAAGTAGGTTATTTAAGTAGTCTAGGTGTGAGAGGAGAAGGAATTAAATTAGGAAGATGCAATGAAAATAAGAATAGATAGGTCAACAAGTAGTATAAAGGGAAAGTGAGCACAACCTTGTGACTGATGGATATGGAGGACAAGAGATAAGGTAGCATTAAATATAGTCTTGACCTTAAGTAAAGGATTAACAGAAACAGAATGGACAGAAAAGAAAGCCAGTTTAGGGGAGAGGAGGGAAAGTTAAGTACTAGATATCTTGAGGCAATGCTGGAACTTCTCAGTAGACATATCTCATAAGTATTGGAAGTGGGGGGCTAGTGTTCAAAAGAGAGAAGTCAAGGAGTCGTACATAGAAGGTAATAATTGAAACCATATGATTAGCTGGGTTCACCATTAGTAACAGCATAGAAATAGAAGTATAGAAGACCAAGGACTGAAGTTTGGAGATTGTCCACATTTAGGGAGATAGGGAGAAGAAATAGAGTCAGTATGGTAGAAAATAAGGAATATCAGAGAAGCAAAAGAACCATCTAATTTCTTCATCTGACAAATGCATTCTGTTCATCACTGTTGTATACCTGATAGATCCAAGGCCAGTTAGACATGCTGTTAATCATGAGAGTGTAGTATCATGGAAGTCAGAGAAGAAAGGGTTTCAAGCTGGAGAAATTGGTCAGCAGTATGAAATTGTGCAGAAAGAGTGGGAAACATCATTATATTTAGTAAACAGGAGATCACTAGGAACTTTTTGAAAATGATAGCTCCAGTTTAGTGAGTGGGGGGGGTGACCATGGGGATATTAAAAGCCAGATTAAAGGGAACCATGGCATGAGATACAGGTAAGAAATGGAGATAGCATGTAGATCACCCTTTGTATGTTTGGCACTGGAAGGAAGAAAAGAAATAAAGTGGTTAAAAAAGGGAGCAGAGTCAAGCAGAAGATTTAATTTTCCCTATCCGCTTTATTATTTTAGCTGTCCTAAAATATTTTTCTCTTTCTTTTCTATTCTTAATAGCAGTTCAGCAATTTATTTCTTAAAACTTACTGCTTTGATAACTATACATTTCATTGAACAGTAATAGTATAGCTATCATTTATTGAGTGCTTACTGTGTGCTAGGCATTGTCCTGAGCACTTTGTATACATTTTGTTCATTATCCCATCTAATCCTCCCAATACTGGATTATAACCACACATCCTCTTGGCAGCATGGAAAGGCTTAAATAAATTGCCTAAGATCCCACATGAGTGGCAGAGATGGGATTTGGATCCAGCTCAGACTCTAAAGCTCTTCTAAAGGACCATGCTATACTATTCTGAAGGCAAGGCCAGCTTCATGGGCATGTGACCTCTGCAGTATCCCAGGGCTCTGTGTTATAAGGGGCTGCAAGTTTGGTTTAATGCTCTGTTGTTGCTGTCTGGAAAATCTTAATAATTTTTTAACAAGGGACCCTGCATTTCCATTTTGCACTGGGCCCCACAAATTGTATAGGCAGTTCTGCCTGAAGGTATCAGTACTACCTCCTGAAGCTGGGAAAACATTTCGTTCTGTAGCCTTTGGTTTGGTTAGGTGGCCTAAAAGTCCTTGCTGTGTCATGCTGCACAATCACATTTTCCTGTGGTCCTCTCATTTTAGACTCCTTGAGTCTGGTGATATCAAGGGCAAAAAGGAGATGTTTTGAACTTCAAGTGGATACCCAGTCAGTATGAAGAGAATAGAGAATAAAGCGGCAAGGAATTATTTACTCAGGATGACTTCTGGAAACTAATCCCTCATGTTCAGAGGGTATTATTGGATAGAGTAACAGTCCTGATGCTGTTGTTACTCCCAATTTAAATGAGACATGAGTTCGTTTCTATTCGTTTGGTAGTCAGATATACCCATTTGTTTGTGGGAAACTATGGAGACCATTTTCAACCTGCTGAACCAGAAATTGGAGGGAAATAGGTATACTATGACTTGCCTGCCCTGATCTGGTATCTTTTAAACCAGGCTGATGGTTTAAAAGATGGTGATGGTTTCACCCCCAAACCGTGGACTACCCAGCAGCTTTGAACTTAACTGTTTCCCACAGTTGTCTGGAACATTCTTGTTCTACTCTTGCTTTTGCTGCCTCCTCTATTCCTTCATCTACCTACAAGAATCATGAAAAACAAAAAAGTCTTAATTTTTATTAATAATATTTTTTCTCATTTTCGGCTTTATAATCACTACTTGGAACTGATAACAAATTAAGTTTTTCTGGTTTTCATGGCTATGGTTCTCACTAAAACAACTTTTACTTATCCTCTTGTTCCTCCCACTCCTGGTCTCTCTGAGTAACGATTTGACCAAGTGCTGACACCACTTGATGATAACTGACCACTTGACCAAGTCCTACACCAACCAACCTGGATTTCTTTGTGGAGGAAATAAGACAAGGCAGATTGTATCACCTCCTCCCGATACCTATCTCATTCCCATTCAGAGTGCTTATTCTCATTTTCTACTCCCAACATGGACCGAGTGAGCCTAAGAATATGTGAGATTAAAAACATGAAGAGATTTTCAGTATAACCTGTGATATACATCGTGAAACAGAGTTTGCATGGCTAGATATTCACCATAGTCTCCTTAAGGCACTGTAGTAGTTACCCATTGCTGCATAACTAATTATCCCCAAATTTATTAGCTTAAAACAATAAATTTCTCTACTTATCTTTTAAGACTCAATTCAAGCATCTCTCAGAAGCATGCCCCAGGTTGCTTTTTTTTTTTTAATTATTTATTTATTTATTTAATTTCAGCATATTATGAGGGTACAGATTTTAAGGTTTCGATAAATGCCCTTTCCCCCCTCCCCCCACAAGTCTGAGTTTCCAGGATGACCATCCCCCAGATGGTGCACATCTCACTCATTATGTATGTATATACCCGCCCCCTCCCCCCTCCTCCCTGCCCAATACCCTATTACTGTAGTACCTGTCTGTCCACTTAGGTGCTGCTCAGTTAATACCAGTTTGCTGGTGAGTATATGTGGTGCTTGTTTTTCCATTCTTGGGATACTTCACTTAGTAGTATGGGTTCCAGCTCTAACCAGGAAAATATAAGATGTGCTATATCACCGTTGTTTCTTAGAGCTGAATAGTACTCCATGGTATACATATACCACATTTTATTAATCCATTCTTGGATTGATAGGCACTTGGGCTGCTTCCACAGCCTTGCGATTATGAATTGTGCTGCTATAAACATTCGAGTGCAGGTGTCTTTTTT
>VSMD01083677.1:0-21154 GCA_008750895.1 Mirza zaza | reverse complement strand
ATGCAGGACAGAGAAGACGCCCGGCTGCACGCCCGCAGCACAGAGAGGACGCCCGGCTGCACGCCTGCAGGACAGAGAGGATGCCCGGCTGCACGCATGCAGCACAGAGAGGACGCCCGGCTGCACGCATGCAGCACAGAGAGGACGCCCGGCTGCACGCATCCAGGACAGAGAGGACGCCCGGCTGCACACCTGCAGGACAGAGGGGACGCCCGGCTGCACGCCCGCAGCACAGAGGGGACGCCCAGCTGCACGCCTGCAGCACAGAGGGGACGCCCGGCTGAACACCGCAGCACTGAGAGGGCGCCCCACTGTACACATTATTAGTGATACATACAAGTGACATTTTAGAGCATCATACTGTACAACAGGGCATTGGTCACCTAGCATATGAGTAATGTCCCCTTTGCTGAAGCCTGGCATGCACCTGTCTTCATATCTGAGAATTGGGATCAAGTCAGTGCCACACCAGGGGCTCAGTGGTAACAGCAGGGTGTACAGTCTGCCTGATGCCACTTGGCCAGCAAGATGGTGGCTAAGGTCCACGAGGATGGGGCAGGAACAGAAGCCCAAGCAGGACAGAAGTCGCCACATCCCACCTCCCAGATCATGGCGGGGCACGGGCATCTTGCTCTCTTTTACTCTCCTCTCCGCGTGTGCTGGGCTGTGGTGGTGCTTATAGCCAAGGCTTGCAGGGCTTGGTGCTTGTCACCAAGGCTTGCTTTTAGTTATAAATCTTCGAGCTCAACCCAGCATTCTTGGCATTGGAACCCAAATCCCCAACTGCCAGGGCAAGTAAGGGATGAGGGGCAGGTTCCTACAATTTCCTCAGATATAAAGATTGAGTGTTCATGTAGTTTGGGGGTAGGAACAAGAAGAGACTCAACAGACAAATCTTGAGTGTTATTGTGCATTGTAAAAATAATATTGTGCATTGTAAAAATACTTTGCTAGTAAGTTAGTCAAAATGTATACAAATACGAGAAAGCCCCCAGAGAAACAGAGTGAAGCCTGCCTGTAGCCCTCTGCACCCTCGCAAAACCACACCCACTTTCAGAGCTGGAAGGTCCATTGCCAAGCAGTACAGGCAATGTTTAAATACGGTTGTGCTTTATGATAGTTTCTTTCTCATCTAAATGAAAAAAACAAAATCATCGCTTTCTCCAGGCTGGGTGAATTATGGGACTGGGTGTGCTTCTGGAAACAACTTAGAAATGTTGTTCCATTCCCAGTGCAGCATGTAGTCATCTCTCCCACCCTCACAGTGAGAAAAATGCTGAACAAACTAAAAAACAACAACCCTTCTTAGACCTCTCAGAGAACTGAGGTCACAGGCAAAGAGCTGCTTCAGTGAAGAAAGAAAGGTGGACACAGAATCACAGCTCACTGGGAGCAGAAGCCCACGCTAGAACTAGAACTGGTAGGAATATTTAAACTGTAATTGATGAAATGCTGGAGGCTCGATATGGACAAGCTTGAGGGTTAAAATACCGTCAGCTCATCTCTAACAAAGGAGCAAAAGCAATCCAATGAGGAGTCTTTTCAACCAAGGGTGCCGGAACAACTGGGCATCCACATGCAAAACGGAGTGGGGAGAATCTAGACCCAAAACTTATATCGTTCATGAAAATGAACTCAAAATAGATCGATCATAAACCTAAATGTAAAATCCAAAATTCTAAAAATTCTAGATGATAACATAGGAGAAAATCTAGGTGACTTTGGATTTGGTGATGATGTTTTAGATACAAGGCCAAAAGCACGTGCCATGATAGAAAAAATTGCTAAGTTGCACATCAATAAAATTAAAACTTCTGGTCTGTGAAAGACAGATAATGTTAAAAGAATAAAACAGCAAGCCCACACTGGGAGAAAATATTTGCAAAACCCATACTTGATAGAGGATTTGGGTATGCAAGGAATTTTTAAAACTGGATTAGCAAACAAACATCTCAATTAAAAAATGAGCCAATGATCTGAACAGATCCCTCATCAAAAAAGATGTACAGATTGAAAGTAAGCATATGAAAAATATTCAGCATCATATGTTGTTATGGAACTTCGAATTAAAACCGCAATGAGATACCACTACACATCTATTAGAATGACTAAAATCCTGTCTAAATGACTAAAAACACTGTCAACACCAAATGCTGTGA
This sequence comes from Mirza zaza, assembly GCA_008750895.1. Taxonomy (NCBI): domain Eukaryota; kingdom Metazoa; phylum Chordata; class Mammalia; order Primates; family Cheirogaleidae; genus Mirza; species Mirza zaza. The sequence goes on along the minus strand of VSMD01083677.1, from coordinate 18,995 downwards.
GGATGTGGAGCAACAGGAACTCCCATTCACTGCTGGTGGGAATGCAAAATGGAACAGCCACTTACTTAAGAGGACAGTTTTGCAGTCTTTTACAAAAATAAACATGCTCTTAATATACAGTCCAATAATCCATTCCTTTGTTTTTATTCGAATAAGTTAAAAACTTACACCTACATGGAAACATGCATGAGAATTGGCATAGCAGCTTTATTCATAATTAGCCAAAACCTGAGAGCAATCAAGATGTCCTTTAGTTAGTGAATGGATAAATAAACTGTGGTACATCCAGACAATAGAATATTATTGTTCAGGATGCCAACTGGAGAATACAAGCTTCATGGATTTGGAAAGGAGTGCTTTATTGCTCATAAAGGATTGCAACCTGCAGCGTGGCCATTCTGACAGGCTAGGAAGCACAGCCTTCAGCCAGAGCTGGACATGAGTGCTTTGAGGCACAGGCAACAGGAACAGGAATTTATGCTGGGCATGGTGGCCAAATATACATATTGATCAAGCTATTGGAGGAGTCATGATCATTTATGAGAGGAAAAGCATGCACATGTGTGATCCAAGCTTCATGTACCTTTATGGAACCCATGTCCAAGAAATGAAGTGTTAACATGATCTGAGGGTAGAGTTTTTGGCCCTCTTTTGCCAAAGGTGAAGCAGAAGACACAAAAATCCTTTGTGCACATCCTTCATAGACTGTCCGGAGCCACTTTATGGTCAATGGCCTCCTATCAAGAAGGGATGCTGGCCATCTGTGCCAAATCCACAAATGGAAGGAGAAGCATTAGAAGGTTCACTGAAATCAACCCCAGAGTTAGTCTGCCCAAAAGGCGGGTTCTGTTTAGCCCTTAGGGAAGAGAGCCTAACAGCAGTTACCCAGGGAGGGAGTGTAACGAGGCATGGCTGACCTCCTGTTCTGCCACGGCTGGGAACTCAGTTTTAAGGTTATTCTGGGGTCTCCTAGGCCAAGAAGGGGTCCATTTAGCCAATTGGGGGGCTTAAGATTTTATTTTTATTTCTCAAAGACTAAAAAGAAATGAGCTATCAAGCTATAAAAATAATGGAAGAAACTTAAATGTATATTGCTAAGTAAAAAGGCCAATCTGAAAAAGCTATGTACTGTGTGATTCCAACTATATGACATTTTGGAAAAGGCAAAGCTATGGAGACAGTAAAAAGATCAGTGGTTGCCGGTGGTTAGGGAGAGAAAGGGAAGGATGCGTAGGCAGAGGACAGGGGTCTTTTAGGTTAGTAAAACCATTCTCTATGATAATGTAATATTGGATAGATGGCATTATGTATTTGTCAAAACCCATAGAACTGTACAACCCAAACAGTGAACCTTAATGTAAACCGTGGACTTTAGCTACTAGTAACGTGGCAATATTGGCTCATCAGTTTTGACGGACATGCCACACTGATGCAAAATGCTGATAATAGAGGAAACTGGGCACCATGGCTAAAGGTGAGGGAGTTGTAGATGGCAACTCTTCCAAGCATCTGCTTAACTTTTCTGTAAGCCTACACTCCTCTACAAAATAAAGTCTATTACTTTTTTGAAAAAATATGTTTATTAATGTTTTGTTATTTTGTTTAAATAAAAACTCTCCAAAGCCAGAGCCTTTTAGATGAGATAATGTCAATGTGATTCAAGACATTAACTTAAAAAAAGAGAAAAATTACATGATCTTCTCTTAATGATTCTTTAAGCATTTGATAAAATTAATGATAACATTTTAGCAAAAGGAAATATTATTAATCTTATAAATTGTGTCTATTATGTTGAATAGCATGAAATTTCCATTCTTGTAGATCAAGTCCCAAAAATAAATATCATGCTTAGCAGTGTAATTATGGAAAAAACAAGAAAAAGATATCTACTCTAATGTCTTCTATTCAATATTGTACTAAAGGTTCTAGCCAACGCACAAGACGAAATAAAGAAATAAAATACATGAGGAAGGGAAAGAAGGAAATAAACTTTACCTATAAACAGCATGATCATGAACATAGAACCAGAATAATTTACATAAATTTTTAGAAGTTAGTAAGCAACTTTGTTGTAAAAATTCTCTCTCTTGCTGTCTCACACACACCCCTCACACACATACACATTTCCTCCATTCCCCCTGTAGTAAAGGGTAGAACAGTTTCGTGTGGCTGATATTTTGGGAGATGTCAAGCAAATCAGCAACTAAGCTGCACAGCACAACAGTAGCCTTCGTCCTGCGCAACTCCAGGGCAAGATTTACTGTTCTGCCTTCGCTGCAGTGTTACCAATTCATTTTGTGGACAAGATTTGTTCATTTTGGTACCCATAGCACCTGGCAAAAGGTGGCTCATAAAAGGGCAAAAGGTCACTGCAGGTCTTTGTGTTTATGGAATTGTGTAACTTACTTATCTCACTCCTGAGAGGGAAGTAAAGAATTAACTCCCTTTTAGGTAACATATTCACAGGCCCTCAGGAAAAACGGAGACATTCATTTCTGACCCTCCCTAAAAGTGTCAGCCCTGGAAGTACTGTCCCACCCCCAGCAGGCGGACACCCCACTCTGTTGTGTGAATAAATGGCAGAGTGCCACTTCCAAGGCCACTCATAGCTTCTGCTGTTGTATAATCCAGACCCAGGGAAATATTCCAGACGGTAAAGTAAACACAGAAATCTTAGAAAGAAGGAAACTTTGTGAACCCCATGAAATGCAGGTCAATCTCATTTGAGCATATTTTCAGAAATCTTTTATACATTCAATCAATTAGATCAGGGACTCAACTTACATGTATGATTGCCTCTTTGTTGAAGCCAATCACAGCTTCAAAGAAACTACAAAAGGAAAGTGAACTTCAAATGCCCCTGAAGGATCAATTAACACCTTGAAATTTTCATCTAAAAGCTTTTTAATGGGAACCTGACTAATGCATGCTTAAATTCTAATGAGGACCATAATAGAATCCTAATAGACTTGTTTAGATTTGGTTTTTAAATTGGCAGTACCCATTTGCTAGTCTACACCGAGCAGTAGATAGTAGAGTATGAGAAGAATCTAATTTTAAATAAAATTAGTGCTGTTGTATATGATTGTATAAGTGTCATGGTTTATATTATATAATATATAATATTCAAGGTTTTTAAATAAAGTTTTAAATTGACTAATAGCATACTTGCTATTAGCATATAAAAGTACTCAAATATGTGTATAGTATGATGAATTTTACAAAGTGAACACACCCAGTGTGTGTGTAGTGTTATCTAGTGACTTTAATTTGTACTTCCCTAGTGAACAACTAGCTTGAGCACATTTTCACACATTTGCTGTTGTCTATTTGGATATAATGCTGTGTAAAATGGCTATTCAAGTACCTTGCCCTTTTGTCCATCCTATTGATTTGAAAAGTTCTGTGTGTACTCTGGATAAAGGCCCTTTGCTCCGTGTAAGTAATATACATATCTTCTGATACATCCTGGCCAGCCTTTTCACTCTCATTAAAATGAACAGAAATGAACAGAAAGTCTTCATTTTAATGTGATCCAATTTATTGTTTTTTTGCTTTGGGTTTCATTTCTTCCCACCTACGTTCATCAAGACATTTTCCAGTGATATGTGCTAGAATCTTTATTATTTTATTTTATTTCTATTTCATTATTTTATTTATATTTTAGTATTCTTTTTAAATTTTTCACATTCAAATATACAATCTTGGAAATTATTTTTGTTTGTTGAGTGAATTAAAGGTTAAGATCAATTTCCCCTTCCTTTTACCCTCTATTTCTCTTAAGCCATAATCTCTTGGGTTTGTTTTTAGTTTCCTTCTAATTTAGTCTTCATCTTAAAATTTATTTTTCTTTTATTCCTACTCCTTTTCTCAATTAAATTTCCTCCTTTTTGAATTTTTCTAATTCTTTTTATGATGATTTTCATAGTTTCTATTATTTTTCCTAAATATTTGGAGATTGTTTTGAAATATAAGGTTATAATTTCTGTTATATGTTTCATCTGTTTTGTCATTATAAGAATACCTCATATAAGTGAAATCATGCAGTAGTTTTCTTTCTGTGTCTGACTTATTCCACTTAGCAAAATGCCCTCTAGTTTCACCCATGTTCTTGCAAATGACAATCTCTCTCTCGTTTTCTAAGGATGAATAATATCCCCTTGTATATGTACAGTAGTCCCCTTTTACCTGGAATTTTGCTGTCTGAGGTTTCAGTTACCCACAGTCAACTGTAATTCAAAAATAGTCAGTACAGTACAATAAGATATTTTGAGAGAGATCACATTCACATGTTTATTATAGTATATTGATATGATTGTTCTAGTTTATTATTTGTTATTGTTAATCTCTTACTGTGCTCAATTTATAAATTAAACTTTATCAAAGGTATGGGAGAAAACATAGTATAAGAAAGCATAAGGTCTGGTACTATCTGCAGTTACAGGCATCCACTTGGGGCCTTGGAAAATATCCCCCATGGGTAAGGTGGGGCTGCTGTATACCTCGATCTCTTTATCTACTCACCCGTCAAAGGACACTTAGGTCATTTCCATATCTTAGCAATGGTGAGTAATGCTGCAATAAACATGAGAGCACAGGAATCTTAATGAAAATAAAGTCACATAAATAAAAATAGGGAGTAGATGTGCCAGGAGTAGGAAGGAGGGAAGAAATAAGGAGAAGTAGGTCAAAGGGAATAAACTTGTAGTTAAATAGTATAAATAAGTCTAGAGATGTAATGTTCAGCATAAGGACTACAGTTAATATAATTGTATTGTATATTAAAATTGTGCTAGGAGAGTAGATTTTAGGTGCTCTTACCATAAAAGGAAAAGTAACTGCGGAAGGTGATGGACATGTTAATTTGACTGTAGTAAACACATCAAAACATTTTGCGTTATTGGCGCATGGCTCATACCTGTAATCTTAGCACTCTGGGGAGCTGAGGCTAGCAGATTGCTTGAGCTCAGGAGTTTGAGACTAGCCCAAGCAACAGCAAGACCCATCTTTACTCAAAATAGAAAAATTAGCCAGCCGTCGTAGTGCACGCATGTAATCCCAGGTACTTGGGAGGCAAGATGACCACTTGAGCCTGGGAGTTTGAGGTTGCAATGAGCTATGAGGGTGCCATTGCACTCTACCCAGGGTGACAGAGTAAGACTCTGTCTAAAAAAAATGTTATCCTTTTAAATATATACAATAAAAATGAATTTAAATTAACAAAAATAACTATATGGGATTCAGCCATCATCCTTTTCTGTTGCTCACTTGTAAATGAAATTAGCTTTCCTTGACTGTTAGCAGGAAGGGAGATCAGAAGAGCTTCTCCAGCTTCACATCTAAAGCTTCCTCTTCTGTTATTCTGGTAAAGTGGACAAAAGTATAGCTTAGCACTTCCTGGGTCACCTGGCTCTGTCCCTCCTCCAGGTTTATCTGGACCTTGCATTTATCTGTCCCTCTTAGTCCTGCCCTGTATCACCCTGAGATGTTTCATCTTGGAAAGGATCTTCAGCTGTCAGATGTCACAGTTCAGGAGGCCCAGACTGCTCCGGCCCTGCAGACGGCACAGAGAGCCCGGCCTCCGCGTGTGAACTGGAGCAGGCCAAACCCACCCACTTGCAGCTGCTCTGCTCAGATTGGCCCACTGTTTGCCTTTGGCTACTTGGGGGTTCTGCTTAAGATGTTATTAAAAATCAGGTATTGATTCAGCTCACTGAGGATCTGTCTGGGAACATTTGTATCTGAGGCTTTTAGAGGTTAGAAAAGATAGAATAAGAATGAGAAAAAACTGAAGAGTAGCAGCTGAAGCATCAAAAAGTGCTTCAGATAGAAATTTGAAATTCAGAGATTTTGAACAAGTTTCATCTATAAATGTATTCTTCATTCTGTTTGATTAGAATTATAAGAAACATAATTAGTAAGAAACCACTTTTTTCTAAATTCTGAAATACTTCGAGGACTCATCTCCCATCATTATGTTCATAGACACTTCAGTAATTTTTCTGCATTTAAGAATGTGCTACTATGAGGATCACAGAACAAGTCTTATTTACCATCCCTAGTTTCCAGTTATTGGAAAACATTCAATAAATATTCCTTCAGTCCCTGATATATGCCAAGAACAGTTGTCATAATCAGTTGGGTTTTAGGCATGAAACAAACAGGCAGCTTGAAGAGCAATATAAGGAGATTGCTGAAGGAGATACTTACAAAGGTGCGGGCATTTGTAAATAGGGAAATCCACAAGGGGCATTGTGCTCTCCCAGGGCTAGGGATGGCCTCAGGAGTACTGCAGAACTCAGGAGAACCAAGACACTGACTCACTCTCTTGCCACCCTCCAGTGTTGGAGCTGAGTGCAGCCCAAAGTCAGGTCCCCATGGCTACCTTCACACAGTTCAACCTCCCCCTGCACAGAGCAGAGGTGAGTGGCGTGGGGGATGCAGAAGGGCCAACAGACAGTCTCCCAGGCCCCGGACATAAGGAACAAACAAGAAAGGCCCCCAGCCCCGAGGAGCTCATAATATAGTGTAGGGAGGAAAACAATAAACAAACACTCAATCTGAAGTTGAGTCAGAAGGAAAACCAGGTGAGGCGAGGGAAAGAGAGTGCTAGGAGGCTGGCACTGAGGCCGTCTGGAAAGGAGTCATTAGGACTCTTCAGGAAGCACCCTGTGAGCAGAGACCTGGATGAGGGGAGGGACATGCATCCCAGGGCAGAGAGAGCAAGTGCAAAGTGGATGGGAACATGCTTCAGAAACTCAAGGCATATCAGCATCTAAAAGGTATTATTTTTTTTCCCCTTTGGCCACTAAACCAAATACAAGAAATTTCCAGTGAATATTGCAACCTATAAGCAAGGTTTGCTCTAAACCTTTAAGGAAAGCAAGTGACACAGTACAAAAATAGAGTTGTGTTTAAACCCAAGATGAGCCGTTTCTTCTGTGCCTGACATGTTTGGAGAGGCCACCACTCCCTACACATCCTTGAATCGTGTGTTGCCCTTTTGAAGAGGAGGCAATTAGTAAAATGGAATGTTGTGAAAGGTGTGGCACTTCTGGAGATTACATAAAATATGGAGAAAAATTCAAGATTGGAACTTGTAACCTTGGGAACCACAGGTAGAGCCCTTGCCAAGCCCTGGGGTCTTAGATTGGCCAGTGTTTCCTGGAGACACCTGGTTGGGAAAAAGAAAGAGAGGGAGGAAGAGGATAGGAGGGAAGAAAATGAAGAGGGGGGAGAGGAGGAGGAGAATGAGAACAAGAACAAAAACAAGCACAGGAAGCCAGCACTAGCATATATTGAGCACCGGCTGTATGTCGAGATTTTTGCAAGCACTTTACATTATTAAATCAGTTAATCCTCAGTCTTAGGTAGGTACTAGTGTTATGACTATTTTATAAATGATAAAACTGAGGCACCGAGAGGTTAATAACTTGCTGCAAGGACACAGAGGAGCTGGCACTCAAAGCAGGTGTCTGACTCCAGAGCTGTGAGCTCACCACGACACCGTCCGCAGTCGGAGCCACAAGAAGGAGGCCTTCCACCGTGACCGCAAAACCTGTGCCTCGCCAGTCGAAGAATCTAGAGTTCCCTCTCTCCCAGCCTGTACACTCTAAGGCAGGCCTTGAAAGACTAGTTTTTCTTTCAAAGACACCTTTGATGGTAATTTTTCCAAATTTTACTTGGTGCAGTTGGGAGGCGGGAAAGGGGAAGGAACATACACAAAGCGTTTTGTTATTTGGGGCCGGTATTGAAAACTCCCCTGTTCTCCCTACCCCAGCGATATTCCTGTCCCTGCCCACGGTCACAGCAGGCCTCTGCCACACCATTCGCCCACTCTCAGAAGGCTCAGCCTTTTGCGAGGTGTGGGCATTCAGACAGAAAGCAAACCCAGGCAGTCTCGCACTGGTAATTTGAGCAACTATTGATGCAGGGGAGAATAGAGGTAGAGAAAACACTAAAAATAATCAATTCCCTAAGACGGCAGGGCTCCCTACTACCGCCACCCCTGTCTGCCCAGGCCTGAAGGGAATGGAGAGAAAGCAGGTACCAGAAGCTGGGGAGAGGAAGCCATGTGGAGAGAGACACCCAGAGAGAGCTGAGCCTCGCTGGAGAGGAGCAGCACGCCCACAGCACTGCTGGAGAAAGAGAGGATCCATGCCCTGGCCCACACCCGCCCCTCTCTGCTCTGTCGCCAGTTCTCCACATTGGTAGAGCCCGTTCTCCACATTGGTGGAGCCCGCTGGTGCAGGGCATACGGCGAACCTTCCAGCCAGCACAGGGAGGCAGGAGCTAGCGCCCAGCACAATGGATGGAGGATGCAGACTGAGTGTGGGTGGTCTGGGCACTTAACAGGACAACTGCAGCTCTGCTCCAGGGCACAGAGTACAGCCCACCCACCCATGCCCACATGAGGAGAAAGTCAATGACATTGTTCCAGATTGCACAAGGCACTCTGCTGCCTGTGGTCTTCCGGCCGGCATGCCTTGTGGTGGAGTGCAGTGAATCTACCCTGTGTTTGATGGTACCCTGCTGGCTATGGGACAGCTAACAGATAGGCAAGGTATGTAAAGGTCAAAGCCAGAATTCAAACCTTGGCATGCTGGCTTTAAAACCTAAGTCACAAGCATGGAGAGGTTGTACATCATTCCCAGAGCTGGGAATATACAGAAGAAACAAATGACATTAGCTGTAAGGAATCCAGGTCATATTTAATAAATATAGAAACAAACAGGCAAATAAATAAATGCAAGCTTTCAGAGAGGAAAGCTTTTTAGATTCTAGAACAAAATACCCTAGGAAATATGAATTCTTCCAAGAAAGTTTTTAAAATGGACAAGAGATCAGCTGTTCAGGACAAGGCTCTATCAGACCTAGGTGTTGAATCCAACAGTGTGAAGAGGCACTAAGTGGGCTGTCTAGAAAGACGTCTGTAGCAGGGGCAAGCTCCAGGCAGAATGAAGTCAACAAGGTGATGAGAGGGAGAGCCGTGCCGGCCTTCCCTGACGTTGCCCTAAGTCTGTTCCCCTTGCCTTGTCTTCCAGCTGGAGGGACCACTTAGTCACAATCAGCCCTTCCTCCTTCCCCGTTCCTGGCTCCTGTTCCCTATAACCCCAGAGTGCTGCCTGACAGCAGAACAATGGCTGATGTAAAGAATAGTCCTGGGACAATTGCTGAGGGCACTTACACTTCAGGGAGCCCATCCTCCGAGAGTGCCCCCCCCCATGGTGGCCAATGCTGAGTTGCCTGCTCTGAACCTAAGCTGTAAAAGATGAACCTTTGGCCCAACATTTCCTGAGAGATGCTAACCTGGTCTCAGGTGGCTCAGGGGCATTCTGAAAGAGGCAGGGCCGTGGCCAGGTAATGGAAACTCATCTCAGCCCCAAGAGCTCTTAGGACTATAGGAAATCTGGGATCAGAACCTTACCTGCACATTTTTACTTTTAATTTCAGACCTAGCTATCCAGTTCAATGTTTGTTCTTTGGAGATACTGAAGGAAAACAAGATTCAAGATATTTCTAAGAGAGAGAGAGAAAAAAAAAAATAGACCAAAATTAGCATGAACAATATAGTTTAGTTATCCACCTCTTGAATGAGATAAATCCTGTCTCCCATGCAGACCTATTTCACGTGCAATTTGTTATTGCCGCCTGGAGGTCTGCACTGTCCCACAGATCAAGCATTACTGCCCTTGCAGGCAGGGGCAACAGGAGCAGGGAGGGGGGCTTTGGCAGCAATGAGCCTCCTTTTTTCTGTTCAAAGGCTATAGGGGCTTATAAATCCTTATTACAGAAGTAGAAATAAAGACACAGGGGCAGGAAAGGGCTCACATGAAAAATGGAAAAGGCTGCCACAAAGGACCTCTTTCTACAAGGATGATTTGACTCCATCAGGGGATGAGAAGTGACAGGAGAGGAATATTTCCCATGGAACAGTGACAGCACCTTGTTCAAGATAGATCAGACCCTGAGTCTATGGCACGTTGATTCCCAACCCTGTGCTCCCCCCGAGACCCTAAGTGCAATCTGGGAGACCTTTCAAAGCTGATGTACTGGGAAGAACACTCAAGGGGTGTCCGGAGATTTAGGGTAGATCTTGATTTTTCACTAATTAGCATGTGGCCTTGGGAAAGTCACTTAACCTCCCTATTTATAAAATGGTAAGAATGAACAAAATGAATTATTTAGAGTATTATTAATAATGAAGTTCTGATCCTAAACTACCTGTCATTGTCGGGTGTATAACTCTCTAAAATGCCAAGATCTGTTGTAGGGTTCTTGCTCATAACACATTTATTCATTCAGTCCTTAGTTTGTTCATCCACTCGTTCAGATAATATTAACAGAGCATGTTACCAGTAAGGAAATAATAAGCACCTTCAACATGCCTTGAGGCCATATCCAAGCCTCTGTCTTTGTTGCTCTCTTTGCTGCATCCATCACTTAGACACTCAAATCAGTTGCCATTTTCCCAAGGAAACACCAGAGACAAATTCTGTGTCAGTATTAATTGTTTAGCTATAAAATTCACTCTCATATTCAGTAACAACCATGTCAGACCTGAAAGATAGAGGCTCCCTCCCTGAGAGTGCTCAGAAATGTCCTCTTTTACCTTCTAAGACTGCACCTTTATTATTTTTGACAAGGACTACAGTTAAGAAAACATCATCAAATTTTATTTTTTGGCAATGATGGAGTAACGTGGAACAGATTTAACTTCTTATCATAAACAACTGGACAAAATATACGAAACAACTGTTTTGAGATAGTTATTTCAGAGTTTGTGATCACTGACAGGACAGAAACATGTACGAAGAGCCCTGAGATTGTGCTGTTACTCTCCCTGGAAAGAGAATTTCAAGATTTAGAGGGACAGGAGAAACCCAAACAGAGCCTGTTGGCCTCCCTGAGTTGAGAATGTAGAGATCAGAGCTTAGAGCTGGATTCATCTAGAGCTACATAGATAAAGAGCACCAAAACCCACATAGGATCCTCTCGAGAGCTTTTGACTATCAAGATGTGCATGTTTAGAATGACTCTCCATGAAGCCGGCTGAGAATACCAGGGAGTTATAAGCCTACAATTCCCAGAGCTCATGTAGGATAGGGAGATTTTCAACTCTATCTTAGTCAGCTTGGGCTGCTGTAACAAATTACCACAACCTTGGTGGCTCAAGCAACAAACATTTATGTCTCACAGTTCTAGAGGCTGGAAAGTTCAAGATCAAGGTGTCAGCAGATCCAGAGTCTAGTGAGGGCCTGCTTCCTGGTTTGCAGACGGCCGTCCTGTTGTATCCTCACATGGCAGAGAAAGAGAGGAAGAAAGGTCTTTCTTGTTCTTATAAGGGCACTAATCCCATTCACAAGAGCTCCACCCTCATGACCTCATCACCTCCCAAAGGGCCCACTTCCTAACACCATCCCACTGGAAGTGAGATGAGAGTTTCCACATGTGAACTGGCGAGGAGGGCACAAACATGCAGTCCACAGTGATGTCCAACTGGGCACAGTGAAGATCCTTCAGTGAACACTGAAGACATTCAGTGAAAATGCCAGAGAAGACAAACCTTAGTAGAAGGGATGAACTTCCCCTAGAGTGAGGGTTACTGTGGACCTGTCCTAAGGAAGCTTAAATACAGGCCTCAAAAGGATCAAACTGACCCAAAAGTGGCATGACTATTAGTAAAACAAAGCCTGCCACTCTTAAGAGAAATGAAGCCCAGACATTTACAATGTAACATATATTAATAATATAACCAGCATGCAAGGTTGATTTAACATCTGAAAATTAATCAATATAATGTATGATATTAATAAAATCAAGGAAAAAACCACATTATCATCTCAGAAGATGCAAAAAAAAGTATGTGACAAAATCCAATCCCCTTTCATGGTAAAACCAATCAACAAATTAGAAATAGAATAAAACTTTCTCAACCCAATAAAGGCATTTACAAAAACCTCACAGCTAATAATCATACAACATGCTGAAAGACTGAATGTTTTCACCCTAAGATCAGGAATAAGTCAAGAATATCTGTTGTCTCCAATACTAGCCAAGGCAATTGGGAGGTGGGGGGAAATAAAAGGCATCTAGATTGGAAAGGTAAAAAGGGCAACATTGGTGAATCTCAAAAGCATTATAACTGAAAGAAGACACACCATTTAAAAATGGGTCATAGATCTAGCTGCAAGAGCTAAAATTATTAAACTTTTAGCAAGTAGAAAATAGAAGAGAACATTTTATGTTTGTTTAGGCAAAAATATCTCAAATATTGTATAAAAATATAAACTATAAATAAAAATTTTCATGAAGTGGATTTCATCAAAATTAAAACTTTTATTCCTCAAAAGACATTGTTTTTTTGCAGCAATATCTCATTATTTTATTTTATCTTATTTTATTTTATTTTTATTTTTTATTTATATATTTTATTTTAGAATATTATGGGCATTGTTAAGAAAAGAGATAGCAAGCCACTGACTGGGAAAAAATATTTGTAAACACGTACTTGATTTAAGAATATTTAAAACATTCTTGCAATTCAATAACGAGGATACAAACAACACAGTAAAATGAGTGAAATATTTGATACTTATCAATGAATTATATAAATGACAAAGATACTCAACATCATCAGTCACTGGGGAAATGGTAATGAAAACCACAAAGAGAAACCCCTACACATTCACCAGAATGGCCAGAACTTAAAAGACTGACAATATCAAGCTTTAGAGAGGATATGGTGCAACTGTGACTTTCAGATATCACTGGTAGAAATGCCAAATGGTATAGGCACTTTGAAAGCTGTTTGGCAGTTTTCTAGAATGTGAAATGTGCACTTACCGTATGACCCAGTGATCCCGCTCCTATGTACCTGTCCAAGAGAAATTAGCATTAAAGCCTGTATCTACACAAACACTGCTATTGGAATGCTCGCAGCAACTTTATTCATAATAGCTCAAAATCGTAAAAAACAAGGTAAATTATTGTACACTTATACAATGAAATACTATTCGGCAGTGAAAAGCAACAAACGGATGCATACAGCAACGTGGGTAAATCTCGAAAGCATATGCTAAATGAAAGAAGACTCACCGAAGATCACATACTGTATGATTCCATTTATATAAATGCTAGGAAAGAAAAAAATTTAGCAACAGGCATGGATCTGTAGTAGTCAAGACCCAGGGATCTGAGGAGACTGCTGAAATGTGATGTTCGAGAAATCCTCTCTATTTTGATTGTGGTGACAGGTATACCACCATATGCATTTGTCAACATTCACCTAATTATACACTTAAAATTGGTAACTAATATTAAATGCAAATTATACCTTGATAAAGCTAGTTAACAACAGTGACATCCAGACTGTGGGAGTAATGAGCAAGGAGCCTTTGGGGAGCGATGTGTGGCTGTGTACTGAGACAAAAAAAAAAAAAGCAATGTGACCTGTTATTCACAGAGGGCTGAGTGGATTTAAGTGGCCATAGAAAGAATTTCAGTTAGATTGAAGAGAACACATCGACCATTCTCTTTCTGACACTGAAATTGGAATTGTAGTAGAAGCTCCCTCCTGAACATAGTTCAGTGTTACAGACTTTCTTTTGCACGGGGAAATTGAGGCAGAACTTGGTGCAACATCCTTCTTCTTGAGCACCAACCTTACCCATGGGTGGTGGCCTCTCCAGCGTGAGTTCACAGGGCAGAGGTCGCCCTCAGCGGGGAAGCCAGGCTGAGACCCCAGGGCTGCAGCCAGCACGGGTGGGGCCGGCTACTCGTGACGCTGAAGCCAGCATCAGGGGCTGGATTTGATCACCAAGTTTAGACACTAAAGCCGCTTTTGTTTTAAATAATGATTCTCTTTCCAGTCCCAAGGTAAATCAGAGTAGAAACAGTATGGGTTTTGCAGATATTGACATTTTAAAAAATATTTTAATCCAGCTGCAGAAAAACACGATCTGAAGGCAAAATTCTTGAGTCTCACTTCGGCTTCAAACCTCTGTTGTCAGTTCTACCCTCCCGGCGTCAAGGACGCTAAGTCACCGTGACAGATTCCAAACCCCAGTTCTGGAGTAGCGGGATGGAGACCTGGGGACGCACCTGAGGAGTGTGTTGGGTTGTTTCTCCCCCCGCCCCACAGAAAAGAGAACAAGCCGTCTATTTTCGCTTCTCCTGTAAAGCGTATTTTATCCTTTGTGTAACACTACTTTCTGGCATACTCCAGCTGGTGAAGTCTTTTCCCTACCACTCGTAGCGTACGGAAGACCACCACTGCTCTTTGCAGTGGCTGGATAATGAAAAGTCTCTTTACTAGTTAAAAAAATATATGAAATGAGCAGAAGGGGCATGGCGGAGGCAGAGAGAGGGGGACAGAGAGGGAGGAAGTGCTTCCTCACCTCGGGGGCGCACTTGAAAGCTTCCAGCTTCCAGCTCCCGATTAACAGATCCACAAGTCGATTCCCAAGCCAGGTTTGCCTCTGGTCAGGTCAAGCGGAATTATTAGAAGTGTCTAGAGGAGTTGTTTGAAAGAGTCTCAAGACAGGGGAACAGCTCCTTCTGAGGAAGCAACCAGCTCTGGTGGGTCAGAAGGCGCGAGACAGGCTGCTCCGTTTGCAAACAGGGAGTGTTAAAGGCGCCCTCAGCGGTTCAGGCAGATGTACTTAGTGAGGGTTCTTTCTCCGGAGATGAAGTGAGACAACCGCCAAGGCCAGGTGTGTTCCGGGTATGGACTCTAGGCTGCTGCAAATCCAGGGCTCTAGGCCCCAAACCAGAGAAAGCTGTTTGGGAAATGCTCTTTTAAAAATTAAATATAGCTCGCTCTTTTTCTTTTTTCTCCTAATTGAATGGCATACATACATGGCCGGGTCCATAGACAATCTGCATGCATGTACATGCAGAAACATGGCACAGTCTTCGAGAACATGCACCCAGTACCCACAGCTCTGCAACCAACACTGGGCAGGTCTGTCACCTCGCCGTCACTCACTCTCTGCCTCTGTAAAACGATGACACGCCCTGCACATCAATGTTCACTCATACGTGTGCACTGATGACAAACACGTGTGCCTTCACATAGACATGCCCGTGCATGCTCACCCTACACGCCAGTTCCCAGTCATGTGAGTGCACCCACACGTATGCACAGTGACGACATGGACTTTGATGCCTCTGTCCATATGTGTACAGTGACAAGGAGATGGGTGTATGTGCACAGGGGTGCCAGGACCAGTGACCTCGCAGAGCATCATCTTTCAATGCCAGGCCCCTTCCTGTCTTGTTCTGCCATTCTCTGAGAGGCAGGTGCACCGGTGGCAGGATTTCCCAGTCCCTGTGTCCCAGGAGCTAACCCTTGGCACCTCCACTCTGGGCAGCGCCCCTGCCTCCCTAGGAGCCTACACGTCCCCACACTCCACAGCTGTCCTTAGTCACAGCCAAGCATGTCTCCACCCTTGTAGGGATGAGAGCCTGTCTAGGGCTCCAGTAAGCAGAATAAAGTCAAAGTCCTTAACACAGTCACGCCAGGTCAGCCACCCCTCCCGCAGCGAGCCCCCAGCCCTCCAGTGCTGGTGACACAGCCAGCCTGTCCCACCCCATCACAGACTGCACTGTGGCCTTGGGGTCTTCTTATTGCATTCTCCATCCAGCAGCCTCCTCCTCGGCCTGCAGACGCCAGCTCAGGCTTCAAGCTCTTCCAGTGCTCCGGCAGAGTGCACTGCTTCCTCCTCTGTGCCTCCCCTGGGTAGTGCTGCTTATGTTGCATTGACAGGATACCCCGGGGATGACATCCACCTGCTCCCACCAGCCTGCTCTGTCCTAAGCCATCTGGCCCTGCAGGATCTCCTACCTCACTCTTGCGTATTCTTTCCTTTGCTCGTGTCTCTGTTTACAGGAGCCTCCACTCTGAGCCTCAAATACACCAAACTTTTTCCTGCCCCAGGGCCTTTGCACTTGCTGTCCCTCTGCCCCCCACTGCTCCTGGCTATTGCACAGCTGCTTTCCTGTCCCTCAAGGCTCAGCTGAAATGCTGCCCTCCCCAGACTCTCCTGTCTAAAGAACCCCGTTCCCTCCGCTACTCTCTTGGTCATTACCCCTTTTCTTTCCTTCACAGCCTGTAATTACCCTATGCAATTATCTGTTTCCTGTTTCTTGTCTCTTCCCCATTAGAATGTCAGCCTCACCTGCCCAGGGCCATGCCGGCCTGACTTACTGCCACGTTCCCAGAGGTGGACACACAGGACCAGGACGCATCTATGAGAAACAGGTCTGTTTCCCACCAAGGACAAGGACTGGAGCTAATATTTCACAGCTATCCTTTCTGAGCATTTGACTTCCTAGGGGAGATAGCAGCCCTGGATATCACTTTTGCAGAAGACGAAACTCTGCCTCTGTATGTAAGACGATAAAAACAAAGGTGTTTGGTTCGAAGCACAGATACATGGAGTGTGTGAGCACACGCATACACGCAAGCACACATACATACACACACACTTGTACACATATACATGCATTCAAATGCACATACACATGCACACCTGTGCACACACACAGACACACATACACACAAGCACACATAGACATATATGCATGCACACGTGCACACACATGCACATGCACACACATAAAATACATGCACACACGCTCAATGCTCTTGGACTCACGCACTCTCTCCCTCTCTCTCTCTGTCCCCCTCGTTGGCCTCAGCCCCTCCCTGGCATTGCCGTGGCCCTGAGGAGCTGAGCGCTGAGCAAGCAGAACGCCACACTGTGAGTTCTCTGAGGTGTGTTCCCCTGTCTAAGTCCTGGACGCCGTGGGCGAAGAGGGGCGAAGAGAGCTGGGTCATGTCTGCCTGGAAGGAAGAGCCAGCCAGCCCGAGGGGACTCGTTTGCCGAGTGTTCGCAGCCGTGGGAGGCCAGACCAGCGGAAGGCGGAGCTGTGGGGCGCAGGAAGAGCAGGGCTGAGCCAGGCACCCCGGCATCACAGCTCACAGTGGACAGCAGGAGACCAGCCGAGACGCCTTCGTCCACTGCGTCAGGGTCACCTGGGCCCGCGGGTGCCACTCTGATGAGTCAGGGCCACCTCTTCATGGCAGACACAGACTCTGGGAGAGAGAAGGGGTCTGGGATGACTGTCTGTGCTAGTTGGGGCTGTTCAGAGAAACACAGCCAAGGGGGGGGCGTATAGAGAGAGACTCATTATGAGGAGCTGGCTCATATTATTTCACCGACGGCAAGTCTAAGGTCCGCAGTGCAGGCCGGCAGCTGGAGACCGGAGCCGCGGTGCTGGCGCAAAGGCTGTCTGCGGGCAGAGCTCCTTCTCGCTCCGAGATCGGTCTTTTGTTCTATCCAGGCCTTCCACTGATTGAGTTAGGCCCACTCGCAGTGGGGAGGGCAGTTCGCTTTAGTCGGTCTACGGATTCAAATGTTCGTCTCATCCAGAAACACCCTCACAGGCACACCCGGAGCAATGCTAGACAAGCGTCTGGGAGCCCCGGCCCAGCCCAGCTGACACAGAAGTCACCAGCACCCTCACCCCAGACCCTCACCCCGCACACCAGGTCTCTGAGCTGCAGAGAGGCGCAGGTTGGGCCACGGTTGGGGCAAAGCCAGGCCCACGACTCGGAGCCTGCTTCCTGGGCTGGTGCGGCCCCAGCCCCACGCCCAGGATGACTCTGAAGAGGGCAGGGAGTGGCCCCCCACCATAGCAGTCCTGGCTCTGGACCTGCTGAGCCTTCAGCCCCTGCCGGTGGAGCTGTTGTCCCCAAACCCCAGAAGGGCAGAGCAGGTCTTTCAAGTTTCCTACTACAGTTACAGCACATGAGTGGCCCTCACACATCTGCTTTATTCTCCCTGGGGAATAAAACATCCTTGCCGGACACGCGGTGTGCTTGTCCATCTCCTCCCTCCCTGGGGTGTCTGTCCCAGGGTCTCCAGTGGCTCCGTACCCTTCTACCCCTCCCTGCCCCTTCCCACTCAGCCCCTCAGCCTCCCCTTTCATGACAGTCTTCTCCTATTGGCCACCAGTCCCCTTCCTTCTCCCTGAGCCTGTGGCCTGGGCTCTGCCCGCTGCTCTGTCTGCACAGGACCGTGCTGGAGCTGGGCGCTGGCACTCGGGCGGGGCTGGCTGGGAGGCGGCTGGGACAGGGCTGTGCTGGAGCTGGGCTGGCTGGGAGGCGGCTGGGGCAGGGCTGTGCTGGAGCTGGGCTGGCTGGGAGGCGGCTGGGGCAGGGCCGTGCTGGAGCTGGGCGCTGGCACTCGGGTGGGGCTGGCTGGGAGGTGGCTGGGGCAGGGCCATGGAGTGGTTGGGGATGGGAAGCCCATTTGCACACTGCTTTGTCTGGCTCTCCTCAGTTCTCTTCATATTCACGGAGTCAGCTTCTGCTGGCCTCTAAGCCTCCCATTGAAAGAAAGTGGTGACAGTTCCATATCCCTGGTCTGAAGGTGTCAGTGGATCATTCAAGAGGATATGTCAATGGTCTGGGCCCAGGAGCTGGAGCTGAGGAGCAGGAGGGGCTGCAGCCTCACGGAGAGGGGGCGTCCCTATGGGTACGGGTGCTGTCCGGAGCTGGCCTGCCTGGGCTCACCCCCAGACACCCTGTTGCTGGCTGTGTGACGCAGGCCGCAGTGTCCGGCAGAATGGAGGTCAAGAGGATGTGTGGCCCATGGGCTGCCGGGAGGATCACATGCACCAGTGCCAGGCGCCAAGCCGCGGGGCCCTAGTGCTTGCTCATTCTTTCTTCCATCCTGCCTCTCTGGCCCCTCCTCTGCCTTGTGTCCCCAGGGGCATTGCTTCGTGGGCCAGAAGGCCATGGGGGTGGGCAGGAGAGTCCTGACCACGGCAGTGGAGCCTGTCCAGCACAAGAAGCTTCTCCAAACCTAACAAGGTGTCAGTGGCCGTCCCCGGCCAGGGTGGGAGTTGCTCCTGGCCCATTGGCCTGGCTAACCCTCTCATCTGAAATGCCAGGGGGTCCTTTCTTCCTGTTCTTCCTGCAAGGA
>VSMD01083676.1:0-11442 GCA_008750895.1 Mirza zaza | reverse complement strand
ATTGCCCAGGCTAGAGTGAGTGCCGTGGTGTCAGCCTAGCTCACAGCAACCTCAGACTCCTGGGCTCAAGCGATCCTACTGCCTCAGCCTCCCGAGTAGCTGGGACTACAGGCATCTGCCACCATGCCCAGCTAATTTTTTCTATATATATATTAGTTGGCCAATTAATTTCTTTGTATTTATAGTAGAGATGGGGTCTCGCTCTTGCTCAGGCTGGTCTCGAACTCCTGAGCTCAAACGATCCGCCCACCTCGGCCTCCCAGAGAGCTAGGATTACAGGCTTGAGCCACCGCACCCGGCCAATAAAAAAGTTTTTAAAAAAATAAAAAAAAAATTACATAGAAAAAAACTTATAGAATAAGGACATTAAGAAAATATTTTTGTACAGCTGTACAATGTATTTTAAGGTGTTATCATAAGAGTAAAAGTTTCAAAATTAAAAGTTTAGACAGTAAAAAAGTTACAGTAAGCTAATTTATTATTGAAGAAAAAAATTTTAAATAAATTTAGTGTAGCCTAAAAGTGTATAGTGTTTATATAGTCCACAGTAGTGTACACCTAGGCCTTCACATTCACTCGCCACTTACTCACTGACTCACCCAGAGCAACTTCCAGTCCTGCAAGCTCCATTCATGGTTAAGTGCCCTACACAGATGTATCGTTTTTATCTTTTATAGCATATTATTAGTATTCAAAAACCTTCATTGTAGAAAATAGGAAATATGAAGAAGCAAAGGAATATAAAAAATATACAAATTCTATTTTTTTTTTTTTTTTTGAGACAGAATCTCCTTCTATCACCTGGTGCAGTGGCCTGATCATGGCTCACTGCAGCCTCAAACTCCTGGGCTCAAGTGATCCTCCTGGCTCAGCCTCCCAAGTAGCTAGGTTTGCAGGTGCATGCCACCATGCTCACCTAATTTTTTTTATTTTTTGTAGAGATGGGGTCTTGCTCTGTTGCTCAGGCTGGTCTTGAACTCCTGGACTCAAGCTATCCTCCAGCTTCTGCTTCTCAAAGAGCTAGGATACAGATGTGAGCCACTGTGCCTGGCCCAGATTCTACCTCTTTGAATTAATTTATAACATTTTATTTTTAATATAAAACTGGGATTATAATATACACGTGTCTTTGTTGCCCTTTCCCTTAATTTAATAAAATATAAGCATGTAAACAAAAAATAAGCATGGAAACTGTCATTTAATGGTTTAATAAAGCAGGATTTTTATAACTGTAGAGTGCTCTAATGTGTAGATATATTATAATTCATATATATATATATTTTTTTTTTTTTTGAGATGAAGTCTCACTTTGTTGCCTGGGCTAGAGCACTGTAGAGTCAGCCTAGCTTATAGCAACCTCAAACTCCAAGCAATCCTTCTGCCTCAGCCTCTTAAGTAGCTGGGACTACAGGCATGTGCCACCATGCCCAGCTAATTTTTTCTATATACATATTTTTTTAGTTGTCCAGCTAATTTCTTTCTATTTTTAGTAGAGATGGGATCTCGCTCTTGCTTAGGCTGGTCTTGAACTCCTAAGCTCAAACGATCCACCCGGCTAGGCCTCCCAGAGTGCTAGGATTACAGGCGTGAGCCACCGCGCCTGGCTGCACTTATATATGTGTTATAATTCATCCTTGTTGAAAATCTAAGCTATTTCTAATTTTTTTTTTAACTATTCTAAATAACCTTGAGGTAAATATCCTATACATACAGCTTTTGTGACTCTGATTATTTCCTAATGATAGATTCTTTGAAGTGGAATTATGGTGTCAAAGTAGGATATCATATACAGATGGCCCCAGGTTACAGATGAGATATGAAATACGCTCCTGAGAACATCTTTAGGTTGGATTTGTATATAACTCAGATACCTGATGAACAGTGCATATATGGTAATAATAACATCAATGGCTCATATAGTAATAATAATACAGTATAATACTATAATACCACACCTGTATTGTAATACGTTATAGAAACCATCGTGCTCTGTCTTTTAATTCAAACAGAACATAAAAACAAAATCACCCAAAAGTTTAGATAGGAGACAGGCGAAATTTCAAAAAAGAATACTGAAGGTTAACACTCGCCTTATGTTGCATAAACACTAGACTAATAGGAATGTTACATTTATTTTGATCTTCTAACCAAATCAGTAATAACTATTCCATTTCAATAATTAATCCACTATCCTGCTTAGTAAAAATTGATGCTTTCATTGGAACACTGCCTTTCATATGTTCCATTATTCTTACTTCAGCCGTGTTATTGCTTGATAGTCGAGTAACTGAAGCCTAATGCTTTCCCAATGAACAGTAGCAACAGGCCTTGCTCTGAATGTTTACTTCTACAACCACTTCCACTGCAGAACCTTTCTCTTCCCTGCAGGCTCACCTGGACTTGCGGTGGACTTTCACTTTAGAGGCATGGTCATGAGTATAAACACAGACTCACAAAATCGAATGAAAAGGTTAAGACAAAAATGATGCTGTGAATAAGCAACCATGTAAATAATGAGACTAGCCTAGCATAAAGGTGCTGCTCGAACTAACTGCTTACGCCACGTGGGCTTGTTTACATGAGCGGAAACTAGATCACAACTAATGGCTTATGTTATGTGGGACAGTTTATATGCACAGAAGCAAGCTGATGATTTATTAATTATTTAATTATAAATTATCCTTATAGGGAGCTTTAGGATCCCGTTCCTAAGTATGGAATGCTGTAAGCTGGGTCATCCATTACCCAGGGACTACTGGTATTCTTTTTTTAAAATTTAAAATATCCTGGTAGAAGGAGCTAGCAATGGTAAGAAAAAAGAGAGAAAAAATAAATTAAAAAAATAAATAAAATAATAAAATTAAAAAATAAATAAATTAAATAAATTTAATATTAAATTTTTTTTATAAAAAAATAAAACTTAAAATACTGTATGCTCTTTCCATGGTATTATATTTATTTTTAATATCATTTCAAATCTTAAATAGTATTCCAATTTATGTAAGATGTCACGAGTTAAGTAATCCTCTAACACTGTATGTTTACAATATTATTATAGCTTTAGGGTATTGTTTCATGAGGGACCCTCGATTACATACAGATCCTCTTTCTTTGGCTAACCTATGTCTTTAGAAAAGAGTCCTCTAATCTTCTGTCTTAGGAGGTACAGGAATCAGCCAGGAATATATCTGAGTGAGAATAGGAGCCATAGATACCATAGCTCTCAGCATGCTGTCTCCAGGGAATAAACCTTTAGTCTTCTGCAGGATAGGGGAAGAAGATCTGAGCATCTTAATACTTCTTAACAGGCTTGCAAACAATCCTATGTTTAGGCCCACCTATATCCCTACTTTCTGAGATACTTGATGCCTCTAACTCCTGAGTGTTTCTGATGTTCTATAGCAAGAACCACCCTATTTCTGGGTTCTCATTATTGCCACCTTAGGTTTTTGCCTCTTCTAGTCTGAATTTTTAACTTTTTAATGACATTTAAAGGAGACTGCAAGAAGAAGTAGTAGTAAAGATTTGTGGTCTATCAACTGTGTTTTCAGGCTGAAACTGTTTATGTGTTTACTATTCACATGTGTGAGCATGAGAGACAGAAAAAGGAGAAAAGCAAGATGAAATTGTTTCTGTTCTTTGCTCAATTTCCTACTGGGGTGCTAAGTTTTATTTGTAAGACTGCTTCACATATTAAGGGTATTAACCCTCTTGTATACATTGAAAATTTTTTTTCTACTAGGAAATCTTAATCACAGGATATAGATGGGAAAAAACTGCTATTTGCACTTTTTTTTTTTTTTTTTGAGACAGAGTCTCACTTTGTTGCCCAGGCTAGAGTGAATGCCGTGGCGTCAGCCTAGCTCACAGCAACCTCAAACTCCTGGGCTCAAGCGATCCTACTGCCTCAGCCTCCCGAGTAGCTGGGACTACAGGCATGTGCCACCATGCCCAGCTAATTTTTTCTATATATATATTAGTTGGCCAATTAATTTCCTTCTATTTATAGTAGAGACAGGGTCTCGCTCTTGCTCAGGCTGATTTTGAACTCCTGACCTAGAGCAATCCACCTGCCTCGGCCTCCCAGAGTGCTAGGATTACAGGTGTGAGCCACTGCACCCGGGCATATTTGCACTTTTAAGTTCTAATTAGAAGCTCCAATATTCTTGAGTTGGTTCTAGAAATCTCAAGGGACAAAAACAGAGGAACATTACACAGAAACAAAACCCAAAACACTTGACAACTGACATCCCTGTATTAAGTATTTTGCTATGGTCTGAATATTTGTGTCCCCCCAAAATTCATATGTTGAAATGTCCCAAGAAGATGCTATTAGGAGGTGGGGCCTTTGGGAGGTGATTATGTCATTAGGGTAGACTCCTGATGAATGTGATTAGTACCTTTGTTCCATTCATAAGCAGCCTAATGGAGTTCATTGATCCCTTCCACCATGTTAGGTTATAGTGAAAAGACTAAGAACTAGGAATTGGGCAGCCAGCAGAAACCAAATTTGCTGGTGCCTTGATTTTGGCATTCCTAGCCTCCAGAACTGTGAGAAATAAATTTCTTTTATAAGCTACCGAGTTTATGGTATTTTGTTATAGCAACCCGAATGGTCTAAGACAGTTGTCAACTTGAAGTTTTATTCAGGGGGAAAAAAATCCTAAGGAAAAAAAGTATAAAGCATTTATCCACATGGATGTCAGTCACATCTGCTGAGTTTATGGACAATTTTTTGCTCTTGCCAGGACTGAAAAGTTTTTGCATGGATGTGAAGAGCAGGTTATATTCTATTCTGCCTCATATATCTACAAAATTGGCAGCCAAGTTGTGATGCCAGAATCTTTACTGTTAGTAGTGACAGTTGGTATGCATGCAAGCAGCAGAGAGAAAACATCTTAATTTTCAAGTTATCAGGTTGAATTCATAGTGCTGGCACTTAGAAAATCTTGCTTTGACTTATAAAAGGAATAAATTGATACAAAAGGCAAAAACAGAGAATAAGTATGAAATAATGTCATATGTTTTCTTCTAACAGTGACTACATTTTCGAAGAAAGGGGAAAAAAGGAAAACATTGCCTGCCTGGAATGAGTACTGTTCTAACCAGATATTTCATAGTTACTCATTACAGAAAAAAAAAAAGTGTGACATTTCATTTCAGATCACGGTTCACCCTAATCTATTGGTTTTGAACAGACAAACCTAACTATTTTTGACCAACAGTAAGAGTTTCATATGGTTAACACAAAGTTTTACCAGATATCAAAAAACTGAAAAGGCTTTCAAAATGAATATAGAGCATGATTTCAAATGGTAAGTCAATTCCTCCACACTTAGACCATATATACAAGTGCATAATTTTTCACAAAATATAAACCAGTGGGTAGTCCCTCTGCTAAGCACAAATGACTACATCACCATGTCACTATCTTTAGGATCCGTGAACTTGAAAAACCTTTCATTCAACCTTCTATTATAATATTTAAGAAAGGAGACTTTAAAAGAATGCTACTTTCACATCTCTGCTCCTTGAGAAGATGACAGGTTTAGTTAAAAAAGAATAGGGACAGATTAATTAACTCTAATTATCCAGAAAATTCAGGGTGAAATACATAGAACTCCTATCTTTACCATTTTCTGTTTACCTTTGTGTAGAGATGCTTTCTCTTCCTTTAATATCTTTTAAACGTAAAAGACTGAAAAATTTAAACTATAGGATTTTTACAAAGTGATTAAAATAGTCACTTTTCAGAGAGTAAGTTTTGTCAAGCTTTAGTTTAGTAAAGTAAATTCTTAGGGGAAATACATTTTTCACTCCATGAATAAAGAAGTTTTTTCTTCACAGAAAACAATGCAACAACCAGGCCAACCTTTAAAAATTTCCTTTGGAAAATATAATTCCTGAATTTGAAGATTTAAAAATATAGCTGCAAAAATTCAGAAGCAACACACATCACCTTATGATAAGGTTTCTGCTTTGCTCTAGCAGAAATCCTCTGAAGTCTCAATCCCCAGCATAATGTCTCCCAGATGTCTCAACTAGTTGCCATGCCAACTAAAGCAGCTTAAATTAAATGAAGGCCTGAAAAGGCACCTGCATCACTCCAGGTCTGTTGCACATTAAATAAAGCTCTCTTGACAGGGACTCAGAGGTGCCATTAACTTGAACAGCATCTATCTGATTATTGTTTCTGAGTAATTTAATGAGGGTCTCCAAACAAGAGTAAAAAGAGGGTGCTCTTTTCCTCTCCTGGTCTTTCTAAATCGGACAGCCTCTCCAACAGCTGGTGCACCCACTGTGTCAATGACTTCGCTATGGCCTTTTAAGTTACCATTGGGTGAAGATAAACTATAAGACCAAAGTTAAGGCTTTTAGGAGAATATTAGCAGATTAACCATTTCCCCTACTAAAACTTGCCATTAAAAATATGATTGTTAAAAACACACTGTGCATAGTATGCCAACTTCATGGTAATTTGAATAGCCTGCTATAAAATAAATTGCTGCTGATTACAGCAATTAGTTAAGTAGCTCCATGAAATATGGATTTCAAATGTACTGATTTGCTTCAGAAAAACGAATGATGCAAATGAATAATTACAAATGTATTGGGGGGGGAGTGGCTCTGATGTCTCAGGTGCCCAAGAGAAATAATAGTGTCTCTGTGTTGTTGCAAAAAGTTATTATTTTTTTAATATTAACATTTCAGGCTTCTGGCACCGAGCATGGTGGCTCATGCCTGTAATCGTAGCATTCTGGGAGGCCGAGGTGGGTGGATCGTTTGAGCTCAGGAGTTCAAGACCAGCCTGAGCAGGAGTGAGATCCCATCTCTCTACTGAAAAAAAAAAAAAAAAAGAAATTAGCTGGACAACTAAAAATACATAGAAAAAAATTAGCCAGGCATGGTGGCACATGCGTGTAGTCTCAGCTACTCAGGAGGCTGAGGCAGTAGGATTGCTTGAGCCCAGGAGTTTGAGGTTGCTTTGAGCTAGGCTGATACCACGGCACTCTAGCCCGGGCAACAGAGTGAGAATCTGTCTCAAGAAAAAAAAAAAAGAAAAAAATTCAAGCTCCTTTACTGCTTTCTCAAGCATCAGTCACTGGAGAACCTTACTTACTAGAAACACAAACTTGGGCGAGAGGTTATGTGATTTACCCAAGGTCACATTCCAGTCAGTAAAAAGCTAAGACTAGCTGAGGTTTCCTGACTCCTAGTCCTGTGCTCTCTCCAACCTACCAAGCTGTTTCTCATAGGAACTTGCCTTTGTAAATCTACTATTCCAATTTCTTAACCAAATATCACTGTATGCAGATTACTGTGGAATAAAAAATAGCTGAGTTACTTTTAATCATGGGCTATGAGGAGAAGAAAAGGAGAAAAGATGTTAACATTTTTTAAAGCTGCTATGTGCCATTTTATATGTCATCTCATTTAATTCTCATAATACCTAATTTAAAACTACTGTATTTCTATTTAAGAGACAAGCACACTGAGTCTGGGATGGGTTAAGCTATCTGACATACAGCTTGAATTCAAACCTAGGTTGTAATGATTCTGAAGTCTGACCCTTTCCATGAAATTATATTGCCTCAATCTGTTTACCATTAAGAAGAAAACGAAAAAGATGAGACCAGCATTACTCAAATGTTGAAAAACCAGGCTTCAAGCAAAATCAGAAATTCAATATTACATTACATAAAGTAGCTTTTAGAATTGTTCCATTGCCATGTGTTTTCAAATGGGAAATTATTCTTCAATAAATTCTGAATAGCAGGAGGTACAAGACACCATTCTAGGTAATAGAAATGCAATGGTGTACAAGACAGCCTACTGCCCTCACTGAGTAACTCCAGCCTAACCAGGGAGACAGACAAAGAAGCACCATTGTTTCACTTAAACAATTCTCTCAAAGATTATACCAGTGTTATGGCTGTTAATCTCATAAAAGCCCTTAAGCACTATTTTGGAACCGAATACACCACACTTGCCATCCACCACGACAGATCCAACAGGAATAAGAGAAACTAAGTAGCACAACCAAGATATATAGATCCCTAAATAATTAGAATTGCTAAATTCCAATAACCACAGAAATTTACACATGTGAGAAACCATCAAGAAAAAAGCTTTCTTCAGCTTCTACAAATTTCTAATTTAGATGTGTACACTAATTGGTAATTTATCTATACTGTATCTGTCAAACACACTTATATATACACACACCCATTTGTTTCCTAAAATGGTTCACCTTAAAAAAAATTTTTGAAACCACATATGAATAAAAATAAAAGCAATTAACATTTATTGAGTCCTCACTATGTGCCAGACACTTCTCTAAACACTGTATATGAATTTTTTTTTTTTTTTTTTTGAGACAGAGTCTCTCACTTTATTGCCCAGGCTAGAGTGAGTGCCGTGGCGTCAGCCTAGCTCACAGCAACCTCAAACTCCTGGGCTCAAGCAATCCTGCTGCCTCAGCCTCCCCAGTAGCTGGGACTACAGGCATGTGCCACCATGCCCGGCTAATTTTTTCTATATATATATTAGTTGGCCAATTAATTTCTTTCTATTTATAGTAGAGATGGGGTCTCGCTCTTGCTCAGGCTGGTCTCGAACTCCTGAGCTCAAACGATCTGCCCACCTCGGCCTCCCAGAGAGCTAGGATTACAGGCTTGAGCCACCGCGCCCGGCCATGAATTATTAATATATAAATGAATCCTCACAACACAACAAGCAGGTTATGCTAAAGAACTAATTTTTTTTTTTTTTGAGTTTTAGTCTTTCTTTTTAGAAGGAACTGAATCCTAAGAAATCAGAAGTAACTATTCAAATCCGTATCAGTATTTTTTTATAGGTTTTTAAATTTTTTTATTATTTTTATTTTAGCATATCATGGGGATACAAGTGTTAAGGTTACTTATATTGCCCATACCCCCCTTGAGTAAGAGCTTCAAGCATATCAGTATTCTTATTCCTTTTTCCCTAACATATGAATTTTAGGCTTAGTTCTATCATTGGTAAAACACAACTGTAAATAAAAAATAATCCCACAGTTTGTAGGGGGATTATCTCAGCTTGCTGAAAAGTATTTTTGTGCATAGCTTTTTTCTTTGTTTGTTTTTAAAAAGACAGGGTCTTGCTCTGTTGCCTGGATTAGAGTATAGTGGCACGGTCACTGCTCACTGTAACCTCGAACTCCTGGGCTCAAGTGATCCTCCTGCCTCAACCTCCTAAGTAGCAAGGAATACAGGCGCACGCCACCACACTTGCCTAATTTTTTTAACATTTTTTGTACAGTTGGTGACTTGCTATGTTGTTCAGGCTGGTTTTGAACTGTTAACCTAAGTGATCCTTCCGCCTTGGCCCCTCAAAGCACTGGGATTACGGGCATGAGCCACTGTGCCTGGACAGCTTTTTATTTAAAAAAAATTTTTTTTTAAGTTCTTTCCTTTTTTTATTAAAAAAACTGGATTCTAAAATTATATAAGTGCATCACCATTAATGGGTTATAATTTCAACCTTCACGACATGACATTCTTTAGAGTAATGCACACAAGTGTTAACAGCTGAATTGTTAGTGCATAGTGCCCAAATACTAATAATAAGACATCCTGCTAGACTCCCACAAAGTTTGCTGAGGAAGAAAATGTTTTCGTGGAGAACAGAATTTGAGGCAGGAAAAAACAAAAATAAAGAATCTGGGCTGGGCGTGGTGGCTCACGCCTGTAATCCTAGCACTCTGGGAGGCCGAGGCGGGAGGATTGCTCAAGGTCAGGAGTTGGAGACCAGCCTGAACAAGAGGGAGACCCCGTCTCTACTAAAAATAGAAAGAAATTATCTGGACAACTAAAAATATATAGAAAAAATTAGCCAGGCATGGTGGTGCATGCCTGTAGTCTCAGCTACTCAGGACGCTGAGGCAGAAGGATTGCTTAAGCCCAGGAGTTTGAGGTTGCTGTGAGCTAGGGTGACGCCACAGCACTCTAACCCAGGCAACAGAGCCAGACTCTGTCTCAAAAAAAAAAAAAAAAATCTTCTGAGGATCAAGGAAATAAGGTGGGAACATATTAAAGATACCAAAAAGGCAGAGAACAAAGCAGGGTGCTTATAATTAAAAACAGATTTGTATAATTTTTTTCTGATGCAAAAATGATTATGGCAAGAAGATGAGGAAACTAATCAAGAGCCTGGCAGCCAACTATACCTCAATGACATGCCTCCCCTGACCTCTTGCTCCAATTAAAACAAATATGTACTATGTTCAATATTTGTTTAACCCACCTATATGATGCTGCATCTATTTTAGAAAGTAATTTAAGAACACATGGTAATCAGGCTCATGCCAGAAATCCTGACTATCCCAACTGTCAAAGGTAATTCTGCAGAAAAAGCTACATAATCACCACAGAAAACAAATGCTGACATCAAATTCTGACCTTCAATTATGAATAAGATGATTGAGTACTTCTCTGTTTTTAGGAAGTCGTGATTACTCAAGCAGTCTCACAGGCTGCAGGACTGGTGCCAACAGCATCTTGGTTTAACCACCATCATTAGCATCAATAAATACTGACTGGGTACTAAGTGGGTGTATAGAGCATGCTAACGAAATGACAAGACAGAGAAAAAAGATGGATGAATGCAAGGCATAAGTCAAGAGGTCAGGAAAAGACTGACATTAACATGTAAAAATCAAGCAGACAGGACAAAAAGGAAGCAAAAAGAGTTTAATGTACATGAACACAGAAGCTTGACCAAAAAAGAAAAATAGCTGATATTTACTATAATTTTCTGTATGTTAGAAATCCAGCTTTAAATTTGTTTTGCCTCACCTACTTTTTTTTTTTTGAGACAGAGTCTCCCTCTGCCACCCAGGTGCAGTGGGGTCATCAGCTCATTGCACCTTAAATTCCTGGGCTCAAGCGATTCTCCTGGCTCAGCCTCCTGAACAGCTGGGACTACAGGCATGTACCACCATATCCAGCTAATTTTTCTATTTTTTGCAGAGACGGGGTCTCTCTCTTGCGTACACTGGTCTCAAACTCCTGGCCTCAAGTCACCCTCCCACCTCGGCCTCTGGAAGTGCTAGGATTACAGGCGTGAGTCACTGTGCCCGGCCTTTCACCTACTCTTAATCACTCTAAGAAGTAAGTCTTATTACGGGCCGGGCGCGGTGGCTCAAGCCTGTAATCCTAGCTCTTTGGGAGGCCGAGGTGGGCGGATCGTTTGAGCTCAGGAGTTCGAGACCAGCCTGAGCAAGAGCGAGACCCCATCTCTACTATAAACAGAAAGAAATTAATTGGCCAACTAAAATATATATAGAAAAAATTAGCTGGGCATGGTGGCACATGCCTGTAGTCCCAGCTACTTGGGAGGCTGAGGCAGCAGGATTGCTTGAGCCCAGGAGTTTGAGGTTGCTGTGAGCTAGGCTGACGCCAC